>CM052311.1:25955236-26186063 GCA_028455605.1 Lasioglossum malachurum | reverse complement strand
TGGTAACATTCTCTGGTCAAACATTTTGATTTCCCACACTTACCGGTTACGTAATGCAATTCTCGTGTTCGATATTATACATGCACACATACATACGGCAGCTTCCCAAGCTCGTTCTTCGCGAAGCACGCAGAGCTCTGCGATCACGTTCGACCAACTCCGATCAGTGTTTTATCGTCTATAAACATTTCAGTGACGCGAGGTGTTCTATGTAAAACATATATTCGATATTGTTCGGTGCGTTATGTACCGGAGGATAGAGAAGATCGTTCCTCTACCGGGACGCAGCTCGCTCAGAGATCAATCGAGCCGAAAGGGCGACAACTTAATTGACCTGGTAATTATAGCATTCCGGGGAAAGTCAATGTCTCGGTTTATTCCTTCCATCTTCGCCGTGATCTCCACCGAACTGGAACGGTGCTAATGAAAATTTCCTTTCCACAGTATTGTTCTACAGAAGGGAACCGGGAACAATAGGACACAAGCAGCGTTGAGTTCATGTCCCGTTGGTTCTCGTTGGCGTCGCGACGTCGCGAGGCGACAGGTTCGAGTGCCGGCAGTTCAGTTTCACAGGGACCCCGGAACAAACGACTTAATGTTCCCTGCAGCGGATCCCGCGAGTAGATAGCTGCAGAGTAGGAGTTGTACTCGCACTCTCCCTCTCTCTCTTCATTCACCCTTTGTGCGACCGAACGATAACAGCCGACAACAAGAATCGAACGTTCTCTCACCCTTTAGCTCCTCTCTTGAACCACTTCGCTGTCACCGCCGAGACGTCGAACAAACCTCTGAGAACTCGCCTCTCTCTAGCGAAGACCGATACCGCCCTGCCAACCGCGAAAGACCGCCCTTTAGTTCTTCGCTACACGTTTTTCCATCGTCCGTCATTGATTCCCCGAGACTATCGTTGGTAAATGTTGATAAAAGGGGACCCAGCTACCCTCGAGGATCTTCACCTTTACATATGCTATCAAGGTCAACATTCCGAACAACTCTTTTAGTCTTAGTTTTCAAGATATTGGCAAAAGACTTTAAATAAATCGTTTAATCCTGAGTTGATTGTTTACTGGATAGAGTCAATCATGGCCAATAACAATACATATACATATACAGGGAGGTGAGAGAAAATTTAAGGGTTGGTTTTCCATGACAATATAAAAGTCGAAAATGAAGAATAATATAATATGATGTTAATAAAATTATTAACTTATTAATAACTTATTAACGGACGTCACAGAGGCGCGCGACAGTCACGTACGAGTAGATAATCCTGTTCATCAATTTGTTAAACATATTGATCATGACAACATATTCGAAAGCCAAGTTCATCGAAGCTGTGTTCCCGTTTGCCAACGTTTACCCAATCGTTTTATTCCGCGAGTTCATCATCTTGAAAAGTTTGCAGATAAAATAACAATTGTTTGCAATCTTCAATTGGAACATACAGGAGCTTCAAAATTTTTCTGCTGTTTTCAATTGCACCTGCTCATATTTATCACGAGTAGATCCCGTTAGCTACAGGTTTCTGAATATTGTGTAATCCAAGGAGACATAATTACCGTTCTTCGAGCAGCGTCCTCGAGGCTGTCTCCTCGCGAGCGTAAACGGGTCGATGGGAAGGGCTCCAGACATCCGGGCTCCGAAGGGATTTTTTTTTCGTTTTTCTACAGGACACTTTTACAATGCGTAAACTACGGTCCCGCGCTTTCGATCTTCCAAAACATGTTTTGGTAAGGAACCTGGTCGCGATATCGGGTGCTTACTTCCCGAAGTTCGCTAGAACGGATGCCCCATTTGTTACCGATGTTCATTTCGAATGCCTGCCACGGTGTTTCGCTCGGCGTTCCCTCGATTTTGAATGCGAGGTAACGAGCGTTAAGCGGAAAGTTTTCCGCGATAACGTGCTCGAGAAGAGAGACGGTTCTCTGGGAATTTCGTTCCGGGAACGACGTTAATGGCTCGCGAACAAGTTCCGGAAGAGATCCCGCGGCTCGTGGTGCCATTTGCCCAAAAAGCGGACAGAAAAATCTGTAAGAACCAAACTATCCAAGAAATCTGTTTGAAAATTCATGGAAAACTTTTCAAAAAGTTGTTGAACATTAACGAAAATGGAAACGAAACAACCTCGAGGATTCTTTTGAGCTATGAGGCGATCCATGACATTAGCTCGCTGGACCAAAGTCTTTCGACGAGATCGAACCAGCGGATAATTTCTCGGGAACAATTGCAGTTCGAAGGGTTCGATCGCACGACTAATCTTGTTGGCAGGTTTGTCCGTTCAGGGAGGCCGTTTGCTCGCAAAGAGAATAAACGGGTGCGGCTAGTTGGTCGACTCCACCCGTCTCCCGGTGCTTCTCGATAATTAAACGTCAGGATCCGCGTAGGACAGCACGAGATGACAGGGACGTTCCCACTGGCCGGCCGAAAGACGTTTACATCAGGCTCGGAGAGACCCGCGATTCCTCTCGTACGTCTATTTTCTTGGATGGCGTCGCGGCAGACGATCGAGCACCGGCTTTAGCGATGAAAGCGCTTGTTAAGCGACTCAAAGTCGACCGGATAACGAAGCGATTCTCAGGGAACGTCCACGGAAGTCTTCGCAACTGCTTTCACCCCGTTGTTCGCTGTTCAGAGACGTTTATCTTCGAGCTTGCCGGTGGAAGCCGTAAAATAAAACCGCTCTAAAATACCAGCGCAGTGTACAGGGTGATTCTGGGAATTGGGACAAGTTACTGCTTTTTTTTTTTATAGTGAAAATAGGAAAAAATACGTACGTCGTAATACGTGCTAACTTCCTATGAACTTGATTTTTATGTGGATGCACTGATGCACCCGCCAGATGCAATTGCACTTTTACCATACAAGATCCCTCTTACTATCCGGAACATTCCGGAACTTGTTGCTCGATGGCAAAAATGTACAGGTTCGCAGTGATCAATAAAGTGAAACGAGAACCAAGTTACACTGGTTTCAAGATTCGCGTCGAAAGCCGGGATTAACAAGCATTACCGTAAACACTTTCATTATGAAACAATAAAACGTGCTTGCACGCTCCTCGCCCGTCAACACTTTGATCTTATCGTGCAAACGAGCTCTCGCGAAGCGTTTGTAAGTTATAAAACGTTAACAAGCCGCTCGAGGAGCTCGTAACGCGAAGTGGCGCAAAATATTCGAAAATTGCTGTCAGTCTAAAAACTTACGGGAACGCTCGGCGAAAGTTTCCTGACGTCTTGGTGGATCGTTCGAGTAAGCTCGAGACACGAAGTCGCTGAATCTTACGTATTGCCTCGGTGCGAAATCGGATTGGCTTTTCCAATAATTGCGCGTCCAGCTGAAAATTTTCTTGGTGGACGGAGCGACGCCTATCGCCGCTCTGTTAATCGTTTTTACGATTGCTGATGCTCGTTCCATTTTAGCCGGGCGAGTTCGCTTCCTCCCTTTCTCGCACTCTCTCTCTATCTCGCTCTCCCATCCAATAATTTTCCACCGATGGCTCGAAACTGTTTGTTCGTTACCTGCGGGAATACCCGGCTATATCGGCGTAACGCCGCGCCGCGCCGCGCCTGTCGACCTCGTGTAAATGAATTGTTCTCGCAATTAGCGTGGCAACGCCCACTGATTTCGAGATCCAGCTCCGGGAAATTCGATTACGAGGCTCGGCAAGCCGCGGCCTCGGAATATCGGCGACCGATGGCAACAGGAAATCCGAGGACGACCAGGGTGCCAAAGGATTACGTCCGGAGCGAGCACGCTGCGCGACAAGCTTCCCTGAAATCCTGGCCGGAGACGAAAAAATTTGTTCTTCATTTTGGCGATTTATAGGTTTTGCACTCTCCATTCGCCCTTCTGCAAGTCAAGTTCAACCTTGAGCAAATAAATCTCACCCTTTTGCAAATCAATAATGTGAACGTGAAGATACACGAAATGTCTTTCTAAAATAATTACATAAAAATTTGAGTAAAATTATATATCAAAAGCATAATTAAACAGAGCGTAAAACAAGCTTTGAAATGATATATAACTCATTAAATGATGGTAAATATTTATTGGTATAAAATTGCAATTAAAACAGGAACAAAAATCCTGCATTTATTTCTTTAGAACCTAATACTATAGATCTACAAAACATGTAATTGAAATTTTCTTTGAGGGCCTAAATAAAAAAGTTTTAAAAAATGCCTTTTTTATTTTTCCACGTAACCTTCTAAATTATAATTATATGAAAAATCTTTTTCGCATATCGTTTCGTAAACCAATGCATCTAATTGATTATAAAAAATTAGGGATCGTTGGGTACAATTATAGAGAAGTTATACTATTTTAAAGGGCGTACGAATACTTTTTACGCTCACTGTTGTATGTGGATATTATACTAGGACCTCGGCGGAACTTGCGGAGCAGTAGAGGGATCGCAAAGAGATGAGAGTGGGCATGTACAGGACTTCAAAATATTTATTATTTCGTCGTAATTACATGCGCTTACATTTACGGAGTGCCGGTGGTTACGCGTGCTGATGCGATCGCGTAGGTCATTACTGAGTGTTAATTGCATCGTGGGGGAATGTCGGCCGCATAAACCGCGGGGAACGCGCGCAAATACAAAGCTGCTAGATTCCTTTCGCGCTAGATCGATACGAGCCGTGCCATTCCCGTTTCTCGATTCAGGTCTCCAGTTTACACGGCAACTCCTGGAAAATCCTAATCGCCGTTTCTTCGCTCTATCGTCGGGATTTAAAGGCGCTTCTGTCTGCTCTTCCGCGGGCTGAATCTTTTAACCCCTCGCCGTATCATTATCTCGACAGTTACAATTTTAATCATAAAACATCTTTATTCCCAAAAATATCGTAGAAGAGGAAAGAAGATTTATATTACAAGCGAATCAAATTTTATTTAATTTAAAAAGAAGGAGACGTAACATTCGTATTTGTTAGACTTTTCTTAAAATCTTCACGACGAGTGCAACTCAAAATACGGCAAGGGGTTCAACGCGCGAATTAGATCAGGAGCCTTTCTCCACGAATTTCTTGTTTGTTCGGGAACCAAGCGCTCTATACTCTTCTAGACGATCCCCGTCGCTTTCTGTACACTCATTTTGATTTTACGGGGATTCTATGAACTCTCTGTGGAAAGAACAACGCAGAATTTAATTAACTTTCGTCTATACTTGATTCTTCGTTTGGTCTTGTAGCAATGGTAATCAATAAACAAACGAGTTGCCGGTGGATGATCACAGAATAGTGCGATCCGAGTGTGGAGAGCTAATGTTTCAACGTATCTATGAAATAAATATTCGGTAACTGACTAGAGTTCAATGAACGAACGGAATGAATTCACTCAGCAGCTGGTAAATCTTCGAAAATGAAATCGCGTAACGAGACGACGCGGAGGATACGTCGACGCTCCCGGTTCGACGCGAATAGAAAAATATACCATGAGTCCGTGTAGATACGAAAATTCTCGAGGAATTAAGCGGATATGTTAGAAGTCCCACTGCGCGATCGATTATCGTTTGGACCAACGTGACGCGCGGTTAGGCTCGCGATAATTTCCGACGATATGTTGCTGCGCGACGATCTCGTGCCTCGTGGTCTCGTTACGCTCGTTCTACACGGGCTCGTTCTACAACGTTGGTCGGTAGGCTTTTTCTCAAACGATCCTCTGTCGTTTATTTCTCACACGTGACCGTGCAAATCACGCGGAGCATACACTTTCGACCTATGGATCGTACGGTTTGGTCAAGCAGAATAGATGGTTTCGGGGGGGGAGACCTTAATTTTTTTCGTCTCCGTTTCTTCCCTTTCTTTTATACCTAGGTGCCCCACAGTGGGTCCAAAGCAGAGGTGGGGAAAATAGTATTTTAAATAGTAAATAGCAAATAATCCTATTTATTTTAAAGCATGTGTACAACTTTGAAAATAACATATTTTATTTGATGCAGTAATTTTTGAAAACAGGATATTTTATTTGATGCAGTAATTTTTGAAAACAGAATATTTTATTTGTGATGCAGTAAAATTTTTGAAAATAAAATAGTTTATTTGAGGCAATAATTCTTTTAAATCCAAATATTATTGCTGAAAATCATGGTTCTACGGTAAATCGTTTTTTAAAATAGAAATATTTTATTTTGAGGTTCAGATTGTTTAAATAGAAATATTGCACTTTCGAAATTGTATATCTTATTTAAAATACTATTTTTTTCAGCGAAATAAAATCTAAAATATTAAATAGTATTTGAAATATTTGTTTCGCCAAATAATGCCCGCCTCTGGTCCAAAGCAGGTCGGTAAATTTAATGTTCTCACTAAAACAATTGTGTTCATAATTATGAAGGTGGTCTAAGTCATGTTATTTCTTGTTTAAAGATGTTTCAAAGAAAATGGTATTAACACCAAATGTATTCCATGTAATGTTGAAACATAATTAATCTATCGTAAAAATTACATTGAATTCATTTAGTTTGAAATAATGTGATGTGCAATAACTACAAACTCATTTTCTTTAAATTTTCACTTAGACCACTTGCACAGTTGTAAGCACAATTATTCAATGGCAGCAATAGACCCACTGTACGCTTTTCGAATTTGCATCTTCCTCGCCGTCTCCACTCCAAAACCAACCGGGCCAGTCGGACAATACCGTCGATCGCAGGTGGCTTTGGTTCGGGTCGGGTCGGGTCGGGTCGTATAGGATCAAGTATCGCTGGAACGCGGGAAACGTCGGAAGTCGAAGCTCTCCGGTATTCCTCCGATCGTTGCACCGCGACGGTGTTCGGATCGATCGAAGCCTCGTTCTGCGTCCCTTTCCGCTTGTCGACAAATTTTCGAGAACTTGATATCACTGTGGCGTCACCCTATCATGAGAAAGTCCCCAGGCTTCATGAAAAAATAGTCGAAATCCTTGGATATGCTGGTTCTCCGTGATGGTGGGCATCGGAATATGATCTAGACCGGGTCCGGGGCTGGTGCCAGCAACTGTAAACTGCTACTCGATCGCGCGATCTGGAACAATCGTTTTACGGTTCGTCAATCAGTGAGTCCAATGCTCGAACCAATGCTCGAGCTGCATCAACAAGGCTACAACATTTGATTAAGACTCGATCCTGGGTGAATAGACTGCGGATATCATGACAAGCACATGGTAGACAATTTTCATTTTGCTTTAGTTCGTTTTAATGGAGGTAGACAATTTTTATTTTGCTTTAGTTCGTTGTAATGGAGGTAGACAATTTTTATTTATTTTTCATCTTGCTTCAGTTTATATTGCGACCGAGGTAGACAATTTTGATCTCGCATCAGTTTGTTGCAATCAAGGTAGACAATTTTGAACTTGCTCCAGTTTGTTGCAATGAAGGCACGCAATTTTTATCTTGCTTCAGTTTGTTGCAATCGAGGTAGACAATTTTTATTCCGCATAAAGATCCGCAGTCTATAAACGAACAATAGTCTGTTGAAATAATCGGGTGGCATTCGACTTAGACTCCGATTTTCTTTTGGAAAAAGGAGGTTGATCGATTTGATCGGAATTGGGTTTATCGATCACACCGAGCTGAAGACGCTTGAAGCCCCATTGCCAGTCATGAGATCCTCAATCCCCATAACACGTCGCTCGAATCAGAGAAGGCGGCATCTTGTGATCTCGTCAAAAATAGCTTGTTGGAAACGCGTCTTCAACACTAAATCTACAAGACTGAATGTATTTCGTACTGTTATGCCGTATCATTCGTTAACCGCAATTAAATTGAAGTACATTGAAGTAGAGTCAATCGTTGATTATATTTTTGCTCAACTCTGGCTGGACTAGGAACGGCAGAGTTACGTGTCCGGTGACACATTTTAGAGTAGACCAAAGGTCCTTGTACAGAATCTACACAAAGGAACCCTCTCATTGAGCGGGGTTCACGTCCGAGCCGTCAGTTATGTTGTAAGGATGTATAATTTCTGTAAAGCGCGATTCCTTGTGGACAATCTGTTGGTGTGGCCTACCCAATAAACTTCAAGTTATCAAGGAGAAAAAGGATTATTTCTCGAGGGAACCCCAGCCTTTCCTTCTTCACGGCATAACAGTACGGTCGAAGGCGTTTCTCAATTTCGATAATTGGAAGATAGAAACCCGTTTATCAGAGCCCGTAGGTAGGTGGCTAATCTCCATCAAGATTTTCCTTCACTTGCGCCGTTCAAATTTGTTTAGCTCTACAGCGGCATGAGCGAACAGACGCGAACAAGGCGAGCTCTCTCGCCGACTATCGATCTTTTTAGACGAGATCCGGCTCGCGGCGATAAAGTCGAACCGCGCGCGCGTTGTCGAAGCGGAGGAACAATATTGTCGGAGCGGCGAAATTAAACTAAGCTGTAACTTATCCGGTTCTAGACGGAAACTCTCCGTCTTTTCTCTCGGTGCGAGAAAATTTAATCCCCCGCACTCGAGCGGCAATTTCAAAATACAAAATTATGTAAGTGCGCGTTGGAATTATGAATAGCGACATACAGAAAGTTAGACTCTCTTCGCGCGATATACGAAGTCGTGATAGTCACGCGTATCGTTCATTCCAAAGAGAAGTGCCACAACTCAAAATATCTTTCTAAACAAAAGTGTAATAATAAATATGTAAATTATAGTTCCCTAATATGGGTATAGCTATTGATATTCTTGGTGTGGGTGCCGAATATGGCACTAGGTGTCATATTAGGGACTCAAGGTGTACCATATTAAGAACAACTTTCGCTGGAACCTGCAAATAAGACTTGCAAAATCCTATAGGGTGGATATGCATCTACAACTGGTAATTTTTTGGTCGAAAAAGGACATTCTAAAACAATAAAAAAAATGTCCAACAAAAAGTGGTTCGTATTTGGGCACTTTACCCTATTGTATACATGATTAAATATACGTATAGGCGATCGGTATATCGGCATCGCGTATAATGGCGTGCATCGATATTTTCCGCGCTCGGTTCGCGGAGAAAGGATTCGCCCGGATAATAAATTTGTCGGGAGAAACTGGAGCAGCTCGGACAGAGATTACAGAGGTAAATTACAGACGTTAGTTGGCGCAGGCTACGGGGATTCTTTGGTCCAATAGAGGCAGATAAAGGAGGATTCCCGGAGAGAATTCGAGGCGGTTCGATCGTCTACGCGACCCGCTCTGGGAGATTTACCTGCTGCTTCGGCTGCCTGTAAGACTTCCTGGCGTAGACCTTCAGGACCCTGCAGTTGCACGCGACGGACAATGCTACGGCCAGACCCTGCTCCACCGATCGATCGTGCAACAAATGGAACAAATAAGCAAACTTATCACCAAATAATCCCACCGGCCCGACCCCGCAATTTCGCTAACACCGTTATTCACTGCGCCGCTATCTATTGTTCCTTCGTTTGATCGTCTCGCATAAATCCGAGCTTCCTTCGGCTTTAGTTCCTCTCTATTTGCAGCTCTTCCTCTTACTCGAAATTTTCATTACCAGTCTAAGTAAAAAAATTCTCGGCCCTGTTGCAATTGTAGGTACTCATAATTATGAAAGTGGTCTAAGTGATGTATGTATTTCTTGTTTCGAGACGTCTAAATAAGGAAAAGGACGTTCACGCTAAATGAATTCCATGTAATGTTGAAATATAAATAAATTAGTTTAAAATAATGCGATGCGAAATAGCTGATAAACTAACTTGTTTTTAATTTTGACTTGGACCACTTTCATAATTAGACTTGAATATAATGATTGAAAGTTGAATTTGAATTTGAATTTAAATGTAATGATTGAACAGAGCTCAGATAGAAATGTACATTTCCTTTCGACAATTTCAACAACTCGATTTTTTCCGTATCTCCAGAATTCTGTATTTTGCCAAATCAGTATTGTCATAAATGAAATCCGCTGTCTAATGATAAAGTTACATCGTCTATCCCGGAGCCAAGAATCGTTACAGAAAGCGTTTCGTATGAACAATCCGCGCTTATTGCGCGGATGTTCCGCGTTTGCCTCGAGGCGAGCAGTCGCGTCTCCGAAATTCCTGGGCGCCGCGCCGTCTTGCTCAGACGTTTAAAAGTAATACGTATATCGTTTCTATCCGCTCTTGTTCAGCTCGGCTTCCGCTTTGCTTCAGCTCCGTTCTGCTTTGGCAAGACGTTTCTCTGCTCGCGCTCTGCTCGCGCTCGCCCCGGGCGTAGCAAACTCTTGGTAAGCCGACAAACGCGACTGCAATTACCGCACGAGGATTAGTA
This sequence comes from Lasioglossum malachurum, assembly GCA_028455605.1. Classification (NCBI taxonomy): domain Eukaryota; kingdom Metazoa; phylum Arthropoda; class Insecta; order Hymenoptera; family Halictidae; genus Lasioglossum; species Lasioglossum malachurum. The sequence continues at coordinate 26,175,845 of CM052311.1, read as the reverse complement.
GGTGTTCTCGGGCGGACGTCGCGTCGCGCCGCTCCGTCGCCGGAAGTATCTTCCCTGTTGATTTAACCGAACGCGGAGTCGAGCATCGTTTCTCATCCGAGAGGCGATAGCATCGACTGTGTCTCGGGATATGTATACGGGACAGCAAAGTGACGTTTGTTAATGCCATGAAAAATGCCTCTCCAATTTTATCTTGCTCGACTGACTAATCATTTATTTATTATTATTATTGTTTTTTAAATAATTTCAAAGATGATACGACGTGATACATTTCTTCAGCCTCGATGGTCGTGAATTAAAAACTGTAGAACCATAGTTCCAGCGTCAGTTGCAATCACATGTGCACGCTGCACGTCTCGGAATATTCGAGAGAGAGAGCGTACATTAATGTTCGAGTTGGAATTATTCAAAAGATTTGAGGCATTCAAATTACTTAAACGATTCAATCCACTACGGCTGCTAATGAAACGTATTCGCGAGACTGTTTAACAATGAACATTGCGGTATTAATTGATACGACAGACTCGCAGGAAATTACAACTGTACACACACTTTTCAGAGTGCGGTGTACATATGCATTCAATCTACATATTCTCGAGCGTGTTCCTCCTCTGAAGTACGTCTCCACACATCGATTTCCCATACACGAGCCGCATTCAATTCGCAGAACATAGAAGAGCTACGCGTCTAACTCGCGCAATCAGGAGATGACCAAATACAGCGTTAGTTAAATATAACTGCGCACGGTGTTCGACTTGTTAATACAAACAATCATCGTGGAGCAATTGTCATTACGAGATTAATGGAGTAGGAGGAGGAGGAAGGTTGGAGTCTCACCTGTAGAGAGTGTCCTGTGCAAAAGATGGCCCAAAGGAATGGGACTTTCCACACTCTGGATGCTACTCCGCAACCGGCTACCAGGCCCACGATCATACTGACCTTCAGGAACAGGATCAACTGCAAGGCTCGTCTTCTTTTCATCTTCTCGCGCTGCTTGATCTCCAACTGCATGCTGCAGGTGTACCTGCGAAATCGAAAACCCAGGAAGAAACTTCCATCAACCAGGAACAAGTTAGTGGCAAATAATGATCTGCCATTTCCCTAACTATAAGATGAAAGAATATTGTGAACCGAACAGTTCGACAAAATTATAAGGATTTCCTTTTACAAAGGAACAAGCATGTAGTTAAGAACAGGTTTAAGGAAATAGCTACCTACACTGCCGAATAACTTTTGAGGGAGATATAGTGCCCTAGATCGATTATTTTTCATAGTTTCCTGAAAAATGGTCAACCATTGATACGAGGTCGATACCGGTGCCTTTACTTAATTTGTGATTTTGTTAAAAAATAAGAGAGATATTAACCAAATTTCGATCCGGACGCAAGAAATTTCTGATAACCAGTTTGCCTGCCCTAGTTACCGGGCACTCTTATCCGGAATCTTATTTCTTTTCTATAAAACGAGTCGAATATGAAATCAATTTTCGGTAAAATTGGAAATCCATTGCTTCTATCGAGCATGTATACTTACGTAATACGAAATCAAATAGTTACCTGTTCTTCTTGATATTTTACTTACTTTCGAGGGCGATAGCGCCCTAGATCGATCTTTTATCTAGCGTGTTTGACTACAAAAAAGCCCGGTATTTGTGTTATTGAGAAATGAGAAGGCAAACCTGGAATAAGGAGTCTACCCCTTAAGAAATCCTGATGGCCCAAAGACTTGCAAAAATTATGGAATAACGCGTTAAGATCTAATGAGGAATGTCTTAAGAAATCAGCAGGGTGGGATCAGAGTAAAATAGCGAGAAGCCCTCGAACTGGAACGCGTTGAAAGGCGAGCGTGCGGGCAAAGTCGGGTCCGTTTGGCCCGTTCCACGTCCGATACCTGGAGACTATGGCAGCCTTGATCAGATAGTATCCCGCGGACAGCAGCAGCAGCACGACCGGCAGCCCGTAAGCGTAAATCGTCGCCTTCGTTCCGAGGAACCTGGAACCGCAGAGAATTTCCGCGTCACGAACACACGCGAACAACTGGCACCCGACAAAATTTTTCCCGCATGTAACAAGCGAATTCCGCACGGGATATTCTATGGCGTATACTCCGGCGTCGCGTCGCGTCACGTCGGAGCGAGAAGTTACGGGGGTAGGTCGAGGGCAGGGGAAGAAGAAGCCAACGGCGAAACCGAAAACGGAAATACGATTCCGTATCGGGTACGGCGTTGCGCGAAATTTGCCAAGACGGAAGATAAAAGGACGAGGTCCCCGAAATACATATACATACACACGAACTTGGCGGATACGTTGAAAATATATTGGCCAGGAACAACGACACGTAGATAAGGCTTTCCCTGCCCGGAGGATAATCTCATCCATATTCTCCCGTAATATCCTATTCCAGCAAGCTCGCTCTTGTGCTCGCCTCGGATATATGTGTATACTTTTATTTTATGTATGATCCAGTCGCGCGCAACGCATTCCACGGCTTTTATCGTAAACTGGAGCGGACGTCCGCGTCCTGTACAGGAAACGACGCTAACGAAAGACGTCCCGTCCACAATATCGGCCGCGATTTTTCAACGGATTTTCGGATGTTCGTCTTTTGCGTCGCGGAAACTTCAGAAAATGAAACCAGATGCTGTCGGGTAGTCCGCGATTGTATCCGGTAAATGGCTTTGTCAGTTGATTCTGTATGCTCTTGCGCATTTTATCTGCCAAATCCCATCCGGCTGTGAACGGCCTAGAATGTGTTACGAACTATTATAGGGAAGGCGTGGGATTCTGCGATAATGGACTTGATCGAAATAAAAGCCGAACAGGCCCGAAAATAAAATTCCAATAAAAAAATAAGATGTAAAAATAGCGAATAATATCGTCAAACCTGTTTTTGTGCGGTAGATAGGGACCGGACAAATGATAACAAATAATGGGTCACAACATGTTAAAGAAAATTAACGTAGTATTAATTGTTTTCTTGTGGGTGGAGTGGTGGAGGACATTTCTAGGTCAGCTTGATTTTGTTAAATGGAATGTCCTATTTTTTATACCATAGATCGGTAGGGTATCAAATTCTGAGTATAAAAGTGTTGACCTTCATATGTCCTAAACCTAATAGTTAACGAAATATTATCGAAACAATTTTCTTTCTTCTTTGGATAACAATACTTATATCTATTAATAGGTATTTACTGACCCGCTTCAAGCCCTGATTGCAAGAACTTGTAACCGATATCAGAACCGATATCCGATATTGTAATGAAGGACCGTGATCGAAACCGATATCAACCAAAATTCCGGTCCTTCCTAATTGTTGCAAGGACCGAAGCTGATACCGTAACTATTTTCAAGTTCTAGTTTGAACAAAGGGAAATCTTGTGTTAAATTGCTAAAATTGATTACATCGGCGGTCGTAGGTAGATGAAATTTGGCAAACTGATGTGTGAGAGCATAGAGAAATATGAATGTTATGTCTTTCTCTTTATAGCCGAAATGAAATTCCATTATTTTGCAATCAATATGTCAGCGTTAAAGTAAATGTAGATGTACAATAGATCCAAATATTCTGTTCTCATCGAATTATTAAAGACAAAGAAGCCGTAATTATTGTAACCACGAAGAAAATCGTACGACACCGCGTTAAACATTGCAACATGGATATTACTGCAAAACGAGTTTCGACTTGGACTGATTCATCGATTTCAATTTTGGACCTCGAGCATTTGGCACAATGCTCCGGTGCGAAATTTCACAATTTTCCCGGGAAAGCAACCCCGGTTTCGGTTTCCATTTTCTTTCAGTGCTGTGCTAAAGAAAAGAAAGGTGTGTTACCAGCAGTTAAAGGGGATTAGGTCGACGACGTTCCAGATGTCAGACGCCTCTCGTATCTGGAGGAAAATTGCGACCCCCAGGTTGAGGAATGGCGCACCCCAGGCGAACAAACTGTACTTGAGGTAGGTCGGTGGGTCGTCGCGACGCGGGATCGACGCTACCGTCGCGTACAGGTGATGGCACATCGCTGCCAACCAACAGACCACCGTCATCCGAAGGTATTGCAGGCTCAGCCCCAGGGAAATGCACAGCTCCGAGTCCTGAGTGCAATGCAAATATTTCTTCTTTCATACACGTGAAACAAGTTCTTACCCCTGGCGCATTCTTCAAGTATCGACGAGAATGAAAACTGCCAGGCCAAGAGTCTCCGAACTAGATCGAACGTGATCCTCAATCACGAAACTAGCTCAAAACATTTTCAATACTTTCTATTTAGAATAATTTAAACATTCCGAAATTTTTCTAGCATCTACACTGGTTGTACTGCAGGTTCTAGGAGATTAGGAAAAATATTATAATAATTAAAAATAAGAAAAAAAATTGCTTATACAATCATATATAATTGAAAGCAAAGGCTCATTTTCGGATTAGAACGGTGTATAGGATTAAAGGAAGTTCGAATATTTTCAATGAAAACCGTTCTCCTCTCGAAAAACCATTAGACCCCTGTGTAGATTATGCTCCAGGTTCTAGAAGATTAGGAAAAATGTGCAAAACGCTGACGGTCGTGTTTCCTCTTCTAAAAATAAGAAAAGGAATTGTGCGATACACAAACTAGTTACTAAATTAATTGATACGAGTCTGTGACAAGGAACATAATCGAAAGCAATGGTGTACGAGGATTAAAGGAAGCTGGAATATTCCCACTAAAAACTCCTCTGAAAAAATCTAGCGTCAGGATCGCATTTCAAAAGATTCTCCTCGAAGAATGAAACCACAAAGATTACTCTTGCTTCTTTGAGCCAGTTCTTTGAACCACGCGCGAGCGAGCATCTCGAGAGCGACACACACACCCATATAGTGGTTTTACGGTTGTCGGGTAAATCTGGCGAAAAGAACGATACTTTGTCCCTTCTCGCGGTAACGATCGAGCTCGCAACAAAGACTCGCTATTATTCCTTGTAGCCGCATGCCAGCTCGACGACGGAAGCGCATTCTCTCGCAGTTAGGCTGCTTCTCCTCGAGACGGAACGAACCAACCAGTTTGAAGGCCGGAAATTCTTCGTACGTGTCCCTCTATTCACGGAGGACCTGCTTGCCTCATTCAATTTACATTTCTAGTCTCGTGCACGGCGTGCATCGTCGTCCATCAGTTTTTCAGGGACTTCGCGGTGGTAGAAGCTTTTCTCGTCACCTTGATCGCGTTTCACTTTCCTCGCGCTACTTTCCGAGAGTTGTACGGGGAACTGGCTAGTCGGCGAGCCTAACTGCAAAGTCGAGGAGACACCGGGAGCGACGCGTTCAGGATTTTCCGGACTTAGCCGAGCACGTTCCACGGCGTCGCCAACGTTGAAACGCGATATCCCGTTCTCTACTCCTGTCGCCGTTATCTCCTCTGACTTGGCCAGGCTCTGTGTTACAGGACACTGTCGTGGAAACGATTATTCCCAGGATCGACGACCAACACCGGCTGCCTGTTTCTTTCCGGCTGATAGCGGATACTGGAACGGATAAGCCAAATTTACACCTCTTTGCTCTCGGCGATCTTCGACAGAACCTCTTCTGGGCCGCGAGTGTGGCACGGAAAAACTTCTTCCTTTGTTTAATAATTTCCAAACACTTTTACAGAGAATAGCCGTCCATAAATCACCGGCAGAGTTGTGCAGAATTATAATTGAATTACTCCAGGAATTATCATTACGAAGTAATTGAATTACATTGTATATTTCAATTACACGCATCTGATTAAAATAATTAGTAATTGAATTAATTGAAAGGTTTCAATAATATAATTCAATTGCGTAATTGAATTAAGAAAATAATAGAATAATAATTATAATTTAGAAAATGTATAGGATATTTTGGTCGAATTTGATTTAGGTGTTCTCTACATTCGAAAAAATTAGTGAGTACCATTTTTATTTCATAACATAGGTCCTCTAATAACAGAAAATTGTCTGCATCCGGCGATGAGGTGCTAAAAGTGACTGTGTTATAATTTTTATTGTAACACGTGCTCCACTAACGAAATTTATTCATTCGTTCCCCATACGCCGCGTCGCCATAATTTCCACAATTCTGGAAAATAGCCGGCCATTCGGTGGTGGTTAAATTGTGCATAAATTTGATTTAGCACGAGAAATATCTACATTTATTAAAATAGTTGAAGAAATTTTTATATGGTTCACGAGTTGTGAAACTGATGAGATCAAATTTATTTAGCGTAAAGATCCGCAGTCTAGTTTTTATGTAACAGTCTATGAAAATCGTCTTCAGTGTTCAAAATGTCCTTACGTCAATGTTCAAAATTTTCTGCGACGTTCGATAAATTTCTACTTCATGATTTCAACGTGGTTGTTGATGCTTGAAATGTAAATGAATTTATAATTACCCAAGAAATTCGGGCACTGCGGGAATTTCGCTGTATATCAATGAGAACATATTCAAACAGTTTTGAAAGCAAATTGAAATGAAATTAAAGCCCCGGGTAGCCGGATATTGACACAAGAGTAAATCAATCCTTCAATGGCAATTTAAATCGTTGATATAGAGTTCATCTCGAACGGGACGATTTAATGAAATTTTCTTTTTCCGCGTTGCTGTTTAAAAGGGAAATTATTGAGACAGTTTCCGAGAAGTCTCTTAATCGACGACATTTTGTCGAAGCTTTGAAGATTGCTGAATGAAATACTGTACAGCTTCGATACCGTTTACTATTTCTCAATCGTATAGACTATAGACCGATCCAGGGTTTTCAACCGCGCTCGTGATTAAGCAATTACGAGTCAAAAACGCGGAATAAAACTTAGAACCGTACGGGGACCGAATTTCATCAAGTTATCTCTCTCTCTCTCCCTCGGTTGTGACTCCCATAAGCGATTGCTGGCAGCTCATCGATTATTTCTCGCGAATCGTGCGCGGCTAATTCCATTTAATTACAGCGTACTCCGGGATTTGCACGGTGGCGCGGACACGTAATTCGCGTCGCCAGGAATAATTAGCATTTTTTTTTTTGTTGTGCTCCCTCTCTCGTCCCTTCTCCGTGTTCGCGTCCGCTCGCTGATTATTTTATTTACGGCCGATGCCGAGCGACAAACTGTACGGCGAAACGGGCGCGCGGCAGTAATTAAATCTTTGTAATCGATTTCCACCGTTTTCTTCCTTCCCGGAAAACGCGATTCCTGTCGAGACAATTAGCTCGACTGTTCACTGATCTGTGGAACGTCTTGGAATCGACGATTTACTTATTAACCTCTTGCTGTATTTTAACGAGTCAGGCTCGTGATGAAGATTTTAACAAAGTCTAACAAATATGAATGGGCAGAGTAGAGCAGAGTAGAGCAATTTTTAGTGGTGGCAACAAGGAGCTCACCACAGAAAAATACTAGCTATGACAGCTATGAAATTGTCAACAGTATTTTTACTCTATCAGAGACGAACATGTTCGCTACCTCCGTCACGGATATGCGAATACGCTCGATCGATCGAGAATTCGGGAGAGAGAGAGAGACAGAGAGAAACCGAAGACGGAGAAGCTGGAGCTATAGGTGACACAGACGCCTCTAATTAAGCCAGCTGCGTAGCTTTGTCCGTCGACAAATGTCGAAGCCTGCGCCGTCCAGATGGTATTGGTTAGACTTTGCAGAATCAAACGGTAGGCAAGGACGACCGAGTTCATCGGGGGGGTCTCGAAAAATTGGAACTAGGCAACGAGGGCAAGCATAGAGCGGGAATGTAATCTCGAGGCGGGACGATGCACGATATTAGGTATGCGTAGCCGCCGCCGACACCGTCATACCATCGCACATCGGTGCGATATCGCGAAATGCTCGCACGAGGACGACTATCGAGTGTCAATATTCGAGGGTCGTTCGCGCACTATCGAGTCAATGGTTTCTGGGCGCAGGTGCTGTGTCGCTGGACCACCTCCGTTATTAATATCCCAAGAAACCTGCTGTCCTCTTCGGAGAAACATCGTGTCCTTTTTCGTCTTCAGAAAAATCGTTGAGAGGTATAGAAGAAATATACCGGGTATTTCATCTAACTTGACCACCTTAAATATCTTTGTTGTTTTTAAAGATACGTCAAATGTCTGAAGGACAAAGTTGAATGGTAAAATGGGGCTCATACGATCCCAAAAAAATTTTGGTTTTTATGTAATTTTCTTTAGAGATATGAAGATCACCTTCATTTCTTTTAAATGGAATGTCTTAGCTTTTATACCATAGATCGATAGAGTATCAAATTCTGAATATACTACAGTCTACTACAGGATGTGGCTCCGTGACTATGATTTTCAGCAGCAGGACAGCCACGGCTTCCGATCCAGTCGCAACTTCTCAAACAGCTCCAGGTATCATCCATCTCCCAGTCCAGTTCCGAATCTTTCCGAGCGAAGAAACTTCTGCTCCTCGGCAATTACAACTTTTTCGTTTTCGAGTTGTCGGGTTTCCTTTCGGATGTCGGGGGAAGAACTGTGCGCGCGACAGCTGCCGAGCGAGATTAATCCGCGCACAGAGACCACGGGAAAATAGCGGCTCGTCCCGTGATGGAACGACTAAGAACGCGGTTCACGCTCGAACAGCGACACGCTGGAAAGGCTCTGGATTTATCCGGGTAACGAGAACGTAGCCGAACTCTGTATTCGCAGCAAGGGACGCTAAAGAGCTTTCGATAGTTTGTAGTTTCTTTTTAGCGTCGGATCGTGCATCGACAACGCCGCTTTTACTTCTCCAATACTCTCTACCCGTGTTTCTCCCTCTTGGTCCTCCATTCGCGCGAGACCAGGCTCTCGAACAGATATTCTAGCGTCGTATCCTTTTTCAATGACCGCCATTCGACGCTTTATCGGCGTTAATCGGTCGGCGGGTTCATAAATTCCCGACAAATGCCCCGTGGAGACGACGTACTGCGGAGCAATTAGGCGAATGTTTCCCGATATCGCGGCGGAAGAAACTCGCTGCCAAAAAATTATAGACGAGATAGAGCGCTGCGATTTTTATCCGGAGCTCGGCGAACTATCAACCCAGAAGTTGTAATTACTAGACACCAGATGTTTCTTCGGTCGGGAAGATTCGTCGGGTCTGAAAGATCTCAGCGTCCTCCAACAACTCGCGAAATTGCATGCTCGTCTGTCTCGCTGCCAAAAAATTATAGACATATTGAGAAGATGGTGCGCTGCGATTTTTATCCGGAGCTCGACGAACTATCAACTCGCAAGTTGTAATTACTAGACACCAGATGTTTCTTCGTTCGAGAAGATTCGCCGGGTCTGTAAGATCCCGGCATCATCTAACCTAGTCTGTCTCGCTGCGAAAAATTTATAGACAAGACGGAGCGCCGCGGTTTTTACTCGGTTAGCCATCCCCGAACTTCGGGAACTTGCAATGAAATTTCGGAACTCTCATTCGGCTGATTCCCCACGCGCGTTGCACCGGGCTGTTCGAAGAGAGAGAGCCCGCTAGGGGATGGAGAATTTTTTTAGGAAGGCGAGCAGCATCGACGGAACAGCGCGAAGCGAGACAAGCCTCGTAAATAATGCATGCAACGCGTACCAAGTTTCCTGCTCGGACAGTTTGGTGAATTTATGTGGGGACGTCGGGAGGCTTCGGTCCGCAAACCTTTTTAGTTCACGCTTCCATGTTTCTCGATGTTTTCCTACTTAGCCACCCTCTCTCTTTCTCTCGTCCTGAAGTTCGTCGATACAACGAGACCTGGCTATACTCCGCCCACGTGAACTGTGGCCCGAGTCCATTCTCGGTCGGAGATTTCGTCGGGGATGCAAGCTGACGCGAGAGTTCGCGCGCAATTACCTTTCTTCTGTAGTTTCGTCGGGAAAAAGTTCACGGAGGAAACAGACTCCTCCTTACGATATCCACCTTCTTTTTCTTCGGAGCCGATTCGCGAGCGAAGATTGTTTTAGTGGACGAGTCCTGAGCATCGTGATGCATCCTTGAGCCTAGATTCTACAAAGACGTTTAACAAAGATGGTACAAAGTAATCCTTAACTGTTCAAAATTATGTCCTTCCACAGATACGCACTGTCTAAAACGATCGATGTCTAAACTGTCTAAACAATAGTTTACCATGTTTACTCAACAGTGTGCAATGCAATCGCACCATATCTGTAGATTTTCGTATCGATCCTCCCCCAGTTGTGTCTCCACGTGTTGAATATATTCTTGTGGTTAGATTTGCGATTGTATCTTTTTCGAGGAAGGTAAGTGATTTTGAAATGTTTGAACATATCTGTAGTAACTGTTGGCTTGGGCTGAAATTCATTTTCTCTTAGTCACTTGCTAGTATTATTAGTCCACGTGGAGTTCCCAATATGCCACTACCTAGGGTTCCCTAATATGGGTATAGCTATTGACATTCTTGGTGTGGGTGCCGAATATGGCACTAGATGTTATATTAAGGACTCAAGATGTACCATATTAAGACCCCCTTTCGCTGGAACCTGCAAATGACATACCACAAAAAATATATTTCTCCCAAGCCGTATTAATTTTTGGACAAAAAGTAATTCATATTTGGACACTTTACCTTAAATATTTCTCTTGGTTGTCGTTTCTACATCGTATTATGTGTAAACAAATCCCTTATGAGATTTTCTACAATAAAAAGCCCGTCGCTACTGGACACTGATCCAGCGCACAAAAAGTCGCGGAACACAGGGAAGAACGGCGGCGTCCCTTTTTCGGGATTCGTTGGTTGTTCCGAGGGAATGTTCGCGGGAACACGGTCGGCTCGCGAGCGCATCGATTATGGCTCGAGGCGATACGTCCGAGCTTGCAAAGAAAATTAAAGTACCTGCTGGTGGACTCGTGACCCAAATTATGCTCGAACTTTCTTCTTCAAGAACTCTCACGTAAGTCCCCGGCGTTTTTTCTCCCCGAACGAATCGCGCGAGCGCGGGCGACTGCTAATAAAAACGCGTGGCGGCTGCAGGATAATTGTTTTACAATGCAACGATTTGCATGGGAAACGCGATTGTTCGATGGGCCGAGGCAGAAGCAATTACTCGCGAGCGCGGAGCAATCCGCCGCTCCTTCTTGCTCCTCCGTCTAATTGCTTTGAATTTCAAATCGATACCCCACCCCCGATCCATTCTGGTCCTTTGACTTCTTCGTATAATTATTCGATGAACGGGTTACTGTTATCCACCCCTGAATACCGATCGGGATGCTGTGATCCCCTTTCTCTTCGGAAAGTCGATCCTTCTATTGATCTCCCGAGTCTACGAATTTTCCAGCGATTGCTGGCCAATCAGGAAACATAGAGCACTTGGGAACTCGAGTTTCAACGTTGGTCACGAAGTCGATGTCGCGAAGAGACTCATTCCGTAAATAAATCGAATGAAAACACGTATTATACGGTTCTGAGAGGAGCCCCGCGGGTCCCTATCCCGAGGGAATTCTCCGCGAGACGCGCAATAAAACTTTCGAAGCTCGCGTCTCGGGATTTATGGAATGCACGAGTAACCCGCGGGAACCGAGACCAAGAAGTCGACTCTCGGAAACTTCTGCGAGGGTTTCAGTGAATCAGAATGGTCCCGGGTTAGGTCTAACAGTGTCTGGATTGAACCGCAACAATCGGAACTGCTCGATCATCGCGGAAACTCATTCCAGAATCAAGATATGCACACTTTGTTCAGTGTTTCAGCGACTATCTTAGTGCTAATCTTAGCAGTGTATCAGTTTAGATGATGAGTGGACTGCGGATATTTATACAAAATGTGCCTTTCTAAACGAAAGAATTGGAAGAAGATGGTTTAGAAAGTGAAGGTGATATCGTTCAATCGAAAAAACGTTCTCGTTTGATTATACTGAGTAGTGATGAGGAGGAAATTTATTAAATTAAGGTTACATTAAATGAAAATAATATTTTTTGTTTTTTTTTTTCGTTCTGTGTGTTATACATACATTTATATTTTTAATAAAAATTAAGTTGCTTATGTGGAATTAAATAAAAAGTTTGCTTTTAATAGGTTTTCGAAACGTGACCCCCCCATTTTCTAGGAACCTATCTACCGTGTTGTAGGAGAGTTACCTCTATATTATATATTTTAGTCAGAACGATTGATAAATGCGCAGAATTGGCACGACCAACGAGCGAGACTTGAGCAGCGAAGCTTAAATAAGATATCGGCAAGTTCCTCGTGAGAAGCGCGTGCCTCCGGGACCGAAGTCGCTGCGACGGAGTAACCGCGAACGAGGAAACTCGTTCGAAAAGATAGATAGTTTGGGAATGGCGAACGAACGGGTTCGAAGGAGAATCGAGGAAGGCCGAAGGTGCTTCACCTTCCAGTACGTGACTGAGCCCGGGATTATCCTCGCTGCCGACACGAGACCGTGACTATCGGCGAGAAGCTATGTCGGATTCGAATCGAAGCCGCGAATTCGATGCGGTGTACCCGATAACACGCTCCCCGCGAACACGTTTTTGCGTTTGGAACTGCCATCAATCTCCCTAACGACGACGATTACGCAAAAATATGCGGGAAACGAGAGGGGAATATTTCACCGGCGATTTTCAAACTTTCCGCGAGATTGTACCGCGAGGGTGGCGCGAAAAAATGGGGAAATTTATTTATTACTAGACTTCGGATTTTATGCATTTATGACAAAAATCTCCACGTACAATTTGAAGCAGTACAGTTTGCGAGATCTACGTATGAAAATCGGGCACGAAGTTATGCAATCATCTGATATTTTGCATAAAGATCCGCAGTCTGTTTTCAGGGGTGGAATAATTCGATATCAATAGCTTTTTTCGGAGTTTGACGCTTACAAGGGAAGGACCCCAAGTGTCCGACTTCGATTTTGATAATTTTTTGTGAGACGATGTGTGTGTGTGGTTATATGGATCCTTAATAATGTGTGCAAAATATTAGGTGTAGTCACTCAATAGTTTTACAAATATAAACAATTAAACTTTCATACTTTGTTGATATACCATGATTTGCAGCTCAGGTTTTCGAAGTTCCATTAGCCGTGTAAGCAGGTTGCGTGGAAGTTCAATTGTTTATATTTATATCTTTAAAACTATTGAGTAACTACACCTAATATGTTGCAGAGATCATGAGGGATCCATACACCATCGTCTCACAAAAAATTATCAAAATGGAAATAGGACACTTGGGGCCCTTCCCGTGTTAGATTTCACAGATACAAACCTGTGGCTTGCTGTTTACATATTGTCAAACGGATTTGTTGAATAGTTTGGTTCTCACGGTAGTTCTATTCGTGCGCTCGTCTTGTAGACACCTCTCGACAACATAAATGCACGAAGATCCAGAGTCTACGAAGAGATTCGCAAACGAGCGTGCAGTGGAAGTCGTTCCTTGGGCTGCTAGCTTGTCGGGCGATCGAGGCCGTAGCCAAAAGCGAGGGTAACAGTGGAACAGCGGCCACTTGATGCGGCGGCACGTAATTTCAGCTGGTTCGTAACGTTATTCACCGGCCGTCAAATGGACTAATCCGGTCGGACGATGCAATCTAGATCCGGAGGGCTTTGGCTGTGCCCGAGACGAAACCGGCGCGTGTTACCGGTGGAATCCCCACCGGCAGAAACGAACAAAGCCGCGATCTATTCCGTCTAATCGCCGTTTGATCCACATTCGCGTGAGGATTAGCGAGAGCACGAGCAATTGCCTGCTCCTGTGTGTCTGGCACGCGTTCAAAACGCGTTCGAACGGGGTCCTCGAACAGGATTCCTCGAAACAGGACCAAATTCCTCGAAAAAGGATCGGACACGTTGGAGTTTTCCGTTCACCGGCCGCAACGGGACCGCGCTCCGAACTCGAAACACGCAAATATTTGCGCGAACCCGAGTGCTCTCGGCGAAGATCGGCAATTTCCAGAAGCACCGGGTCTCCCCAAACGACGGATTTTCGCTCGGTGAGCAGCCGGGAACGGGAACGTAATCAAAGCCGGCGTTAATCAACGGTTTTGCTTGCGAAAACTACGTTGTTGGTCCGACGCGGTACACGAAGCTGCTTTTAGCGGGTCACGAGTTTTATCTCGATTTATCTTCCTCTTTCTTCCTTTCTTTCTTTCTTTCTCTGAGTCGATTCCATCTCTCTCCCGGGTCTTGGTGAAAATGATTAACTCCCGCGTCGACGTATCTTTAATCGAACTCTGATGCCGTGCAATTTCCGGTCGACATTCGATACCGAACGCTGGCTACCAGGACTGTCGCTCGATAAAAAGCACCATCCTTTATCCGTTCCGCAATGACCTACTGGCCCCTTTACTCCAATGTAGAATTGTCATTAGACAAAATCAAAATTGCCTTGATCGATTCTTCGAGACAGAGGTCCAACAACGTCCAATTGGTCCAGCGTATCCAGAGGCCCAATAAAGACGTCCATTTTACGGCCATCTTAAATCTGAGCGTCTTACGATCTAAATTGGACGGGTCCCATGGAAATCACCAAGAAACACAGTGAAACCAAACTGAACAGAATGTATTTGTATATTATTGATATGTACTTAAAGTATTATATACAATATATTATTCTCAAAATAGTGGAATGGTCCATTTAACTAATAATGAATATAATAAAAATTTCAAATACATTTGATAGACTGTATAACAAAATCATTTATGGCGTATTGATTACTTTCAACCTGTTAAACATATTAAGAGAAAGAGTAAATTTCTCGTCAACACGCAGTCGGCTAACGTTGTTGTCAAACAATGTTACTGTTGGTTCTTACTGTGGTCGTCTCAAGTTGTTGTCGGTCAAATTCGTTGTCGGCCAAAGTTATTGCTTCGTGGGTCAGAACCGACCCGGACGATTAGTGCTGGATCGAACACAGGCCAGCTTCCAGCTGCCGAAAAGTATACCGCATTGCAGGCACTCGAGTTTCCTCGATAACTCGATCCGGAGCTCGTCTCACCAGATTACGAGAAATTGTTTAGATCGACTTTGGTCCGAATTTACCATCCGGTCTTTTCCACGTAAAAGAAGAACGCGTTGCGCCGCCATTCGTAGGCGAAGAGGCACCGCGTGCTTCTTGTAACATGAAATATATTTACGGCTGAAATAACGTTTTGAATGAGTCCTTGGCAGGCTCGGCAATTCTCGTGAGGATTAAAAAATGGAGGGTGAGAACGAGGGCGAAAAGAAAATGAAAACGCCGGTCTGGGGCGTGGAGGAGAGAGATTAATGCCGAGTTACGACGCAGAGTTACGAGGCGTACGGGCACTCGCGTACCCCCATTAAAATCTTCTGCGTGGCGTTTACGAACCCTTATCTTCGTATTCAGGGTGCCCCGTATAATAACATCTGCTCGACGACCTCGTAAAGCATGGTCCCCTTAATGCACTCGCAGATTTGTCACCTGGAAAGATGCATTCGTTCGGATGCGCTCGCGATCGAGTGACACAAATGATGATGATCCGGCATTCTCTTGTCTTCCACCTCTAGATCAATCATTCCGTCATCAGTCGCTTTAACACGCTGTACAGGTTGTGTAAAAAGCAATGGTCATCCGGCGTAGGGGTGAATCTACACCTCTGGATCGGTGGACATTTGTAAAAGAATTTCCGCAAAATTGTTTGTCACAAAGAAAATTGTTGGTAAAGTTGTTTTTGCATCAACGCCTTCCACTCATTCAAAAGAGAATAAAATATATGAAAAAAAAACTTTTTATAAACCACGCTTACATTAAAATGCAGTAAAAAGTAGAAAATAAGAGAGCTAGATCGAGCTTTTTGTATTATCGAGAAATGAGAAGGCAAATCCCGCACTCTTGCAATCCTGGAAAAAGGAATCTACCCCCTTGAACCGACCCATACGCTACACGATTTACTGCACACTTCAATGAGGATTAGTTTCAGCATTGAAACTACGTAATTATTGTATTATCCGAACAATCATGTTCCACTAATTAGCACGGATAATCAAAGAGTTCTACTGTAAAACCACTCTTCTACATTCGCATTGACAGAGAATTCTCCGGAAGCAATCTCCGGTGTAAACGGAGGATCTGATTCATCATTATTGGCATCGCTGTCGTCGTGGATCGAGGATCACGAGTCTGTTGACGTGTCCGTAGCGCGCGGATACTTATCTACGCTCTCTGATTAGTTGCCGGCATTGAAAGCCGGCGCAGAACTTTGGAATTGGTTCCGTGAGGATCCACAGGTTACGGATAGTGTGGGTCAGGAGACGGCGGTTAAAAGATGACCCCGCGAACTTCGAAGAGAGGAAGCCGTGGGTCTCGAAGACTTAATTAAAGAGGGTTTCGGCGTGCTCGAACGGTCGTGCCTCGAGTGAGCAAACAACCGGGAACGAAGTACGGAAACGCCGACGGAAAAACACCCAGCGAAAATACTATCCTGGGATTTCATTGTTCGATCCCGAAGCTGCTCACCACCCCCGGCTGGCTTATAGCTCCGCTAGCCACGGAACAAACGTTTTGCGAGTTTCTCACCGCAAGAACTGTCTTACGACGTTTGCCATCTCGCTGCGTTTGCGAGCCGTTAAATTGATCGCCTCGGACCAAAAACAAACTGTACTTCCGCCGACACGAAGCTGAGGGGCGTCTCGTGTTTGCGCGATGCAAACTGCATCGAATAAACGGAGCCTTCCGGACGAGAGAGACGAAATATGTATTTTTCATTCTCCGATTTAATTAAAGATGTTTCATTGCGGCGCTCACTTTGGATTTTTCTACCTTGAATATTTTTGTACTAAAAACAGATCTATTGTAAAGTATAATTTTCCAAAATGTGTACAAATTGCCTCTGGAAATCATTCTGAAATTGGTCCGAAGCAACCCCCTCAAAGCCAACCATATTGCTCCCAGCCCCCGGTTGTGATTTACGGATTGTCCGAAGTGACTCTTAATTTTTCGACAAACCAAAATGAACCTGTCATCCACTGCGTCCCTCCAGCTTTAATCTAAGCCATAAAGCGTTCGAAAACTCGCACATCAATACATTTTAAAATCAGTTCAAAGTAACCCCTTCAAATGCGGGCATATTGCCCCGAGCTATTGATGCGGATTTGTTTATTTTTCGAAACGTATTTGAAATTTCTTTCCAAATCAAAATGTACCTATCATAAAGCGCGACTTTCCACCATTAAATCAAACCCTGAAACATTCCAAAATTCACAAAAGAATATATTTTAAAATCAATTCAAAGTAACCCCTAGAAATACGGTCATGTTGCCCCGAGCTATCGATACGAATTTGTTGATTTTCCGACATGATTTCATATTGATTTTGTAATAAAAATACACCGGTCATTAAGTGCATTTCTCCAGCTTTAATTTGAGTCTAGAAAGGTTCACAAAGTCCTCCTGGAAAGCAGTTTAAAATCGATTGAAATCCACCCTTTAAAACCCAAGAACTCAGCTGTGCGTAACCCATCGGTTCATCAATTTTTCGAAGCGATCTCGAATTTTCCTGCACACTCGAAGAACTGTATCAGGAACTACGATCTTCCAGCTTTCATTTAAGCTCTCGAAAGTTCTCAAATTCCGCGCAGGAAGTATAATCGCATTCGAAACAAATCCCCGGAAGCAGCGAGGAATATGGAATCGAGAACGGGAAGGAGATCGTCGCGGTGCAGGAATGGGAAAGCTGCGTGGTTCGCGCGCCGGCATATTTAAGAGTGCCGAGTTCGCGGGAAGAATGCAGTTAGTAGATTCCGGCTGCGAAATAGTTTGTTTGTTTCCAGTTGAAAAGAATTCAGAACTCGAAACGGACATTCGTGCCCGCGTCTCGGTTCCCGGGTCGAGTGGCGCGCGCGCGCCCTGAAGGAAAAGGATGGCGGGAAACAGATTGAGAAAGAGAAGAGAGTGGGAGTGGAGAAAGGATTCCTCTCCCTCGGAAGAACCTGTCGAAACTTACCTGAACGCCGCCCACTCCAACGATGAAGAGCAGTTGAACCATGAAGAGGGCTGCCAAGAGATTCATAAGGGTCGTGCCCGCCAGGCTCCTCAGGTCCGAGAACAGGCTGCAACACAACGAGCTCTCTTATTCCGACTTCCGGGAAACCGTGCCGCGCGTTAATTATTAGTTCGATGCGCATGGAACGTTCGAGAGAATCCGTCGAAGTGAGCACCAAAATGAAAATGTTCTACATCAATTGCACGGAACGGAACCCGAACAGAAAGTTCCGTCTTCCTAATTTCAGTAAGCTGGAAATCACTAAACAATCTTCTTGTCTGAAATCTAATTATTGAGGGGTACTATTGCAATATTTTAGAATAGTATTTTTATAGAAAAGTTTAATACAAATCTGCAGACAGTATCTCACGGGAATGAATGCACCAGGAGAAGCTTTCCGTTCGAAATCCGAAACCTGAAATCTCTATTTTCGATGAAAACCCGTGAAAAATTGCAGAAAAACGCGACCCTATCAAACGATTCCTTCGTCCCCGAAGCCCGTTCCCCGAGAATCGGAAAATTTGCAATCGTCCGAGGAAAAGAATACCAACGGAATCACGAAATTCGATTTGCGATACGGTGTTCCAGGTCCTCCTACACTCCCACACACCGTATCGTCCTCTTTCTGCAAACAGTCCCGCGCAGGCAAACGAGAAAACAAAAGTTCCCTCTTTTCTTCGGTCTATCTTTTTTCTGCGTGTGACTATGCGAAGGGCTGTATCGAGAGGTGCGCCCTCCACGAAATTGGATTTGTTCTTTGGAGCCGTTCATACTCTCGAAGGACCATAATATCAGTTTCCATTGGTATTAGCCTTTCGCGAGACCGTGATCGTAAACGCAAAACTTTTGACGAATATTTTTTACAACCTTCTACTCGTTATTTCTGTTCGTAACTTTTTTACGAGATCGATTACAGATCAGGGTGAGCGCAGAAAAATTCTCAACAAGATCCCTGTGCTATTAATGTTTGAAAAAAATTGTTCAACACGGACTGTTTACTTATAATACTGTATTATGAACGTAATTAAGGCCTTGTAAGTTCGAGCAGAATTTTTCAGGAACAAAAGATGTTTATTTCAATCCCTGATTAAAACGGACGCGGCACTCTAATTAGGAAATAACGACAGCGAAAAAAGAACAGCTAAAATACAATGCGCTAATTAGGGAAATTAGCAGGCTTCGTAACACAGTCGATTCCTTTCCGTAGAAGCGCAAAAACGAAAAACTATGTTATACTATATATATGCTATATATATACTTATATATATATATATATATATATATATAAATATGTTGTAATAAATCTCATAAGAGATTTCCTAAAAAAAAAACTACTGAAAATAAACATGTGTTTGTTGAAATATATTATTATTTCTGTCAATTCTCCGCTCTCTGCTCCCTCTCTCTGTCTCTCTCTCCCTCGTTATTACAATTTATGGATAGACCGTGTGGCGATTAACTTTAAAAATTCCTTTTTTTAATCAACGATTGACGTTTAAATCAATCGCCGATTTTTCGACGATTTCTTTTTTTAATATTACACATTAATCAATCAATCATGATTAAAATTTTAATCGATTAATGCCCAACTCTGGTATAGTTTTATTATTCTCATTTCGGTCGGTGTTTTAAGCGAGGTGTAATGATATTAATTGATCGCGTGTCACGCTGGCCGTCGTCGGACGCGCATTCTCATGAAATATTCGACAAGGACGCGATCTGTCGTTCGTAGGCGTGAAACGAGCGGGACGCGCACGACGACGCACGGAGTCGACGCCGACGCCGACGCCGATGGATGAGAAAGTAGGGGAAGACTTCGCACGAATGGCTTCGCGAGTAATTCGTCGGGAATGAATAATTCATAAATCAAACAGGATGGTCGAGGTTGGTCAAGGTGAAACTGTACGCAGTCACACTCGCCTTCCCTTTTGTTTGCTCGGTGTAACCTCCGCGCTGCGCGTTTTACGGAATCCCATCGATTTTTTTTTTCTCTCTGGAAACTCGCCGAGAGAAGATGCACCGATCTGGGGTATCTTTACTCGCTGTAAGATGAAAGCTGTAAGAAGCAGCGTGGAAAGTTGATCGTAAACAGCTTTCCTCGCCGGTGTTTATCGCGGAGCTGCGACAACAGTTTCTATCGTTTATCCATCATCTATCCCATCCCTCTTGTCAATTTGAACAGACTGCGGACCTTTATGCAAAATAAACAGTATCTGCATCGACCTCTTTCTCTTTAATAATCTTCATCGACTGAAAATTATTGGCATTTTTAAATCCTTCTTTTATTTGACTACTTTAAATTATACATTTTCTGAAACCGAGAATTTTAATCTTGATGGACTGAAGAAAATTATTGGCATTTTCAAATGCTGTTTTACTTTGACTACTTTAAATTATACCAACTCCACACTATCTGCATCGATTACAAGAATTATTGACTTAATTATTGACTTTTAATATATTTAATTCGATTATTGACTACTTGGACTGAAGAAAATTATTGACATTTTCGAATCCTTTTTCTTCGACTACTTTAAATTAAATGCAGTAAATCCACAGTCTACTAGTTCTACGCTTTTTGTTATGAGCGAAATGAATTCTGTTCATTCGCCGGACATCGTTCGCCGTCGACCATTTTAGCCTCTGGTACTTTGTACAGCTCGGGAAAAATTTTAATACAGTGGCTCAGGATTTTTCATTTGGAGTTCGTTGCGCTTTAAAGGATCGCGAGAGTGACAGTTCGCCGGAGGAACCCCACGAAACCGGGGGAGAGAGCAACGTTTATGAATATTTGAGAAGTAGTCGAACCAAACGCCGGAGCGTGGAACGAGAGAGGGGCTTCTTTAGAGACAATATTTGTCAACCGGCACGAGGATTTCTCCGGTTTCCCTCCAGGGGGTTCGAAATTTGTATCCAGCTATCGGCATCGTAACCCTCCTCCTTCAACAATGCTTCTCGTCAAAATTGAAACGAAGACGGGAAGAGACAGAGAGATAGTCTGGCTGGCTCTGCGATTCGTTTGATCCCGGGACCATTCAATTAATTCTCCGCCGCGAATGTTCGTCATCCGAGAAACGGGGAAAACCTCTACTGGCAAAGGGAGAGCATTTCGGGATTACATATTTGCATTTCTTCCATTGTTTCCGCATTCGAACCCGCCGCTGTTGCAAGCCACTTTCGTCCACAAAGCGACCGGAGACGGAGACCCTTTTCGCCGAATCAGAATAATCCTTCCTTTATATATATATATATATAATACTTATATAATAATTTATATAGATATTATATATATATAAATGTATATTTGTTTGGCGAAAATGGCCGACGGGATAATCCCAAAGTACCAAAAATTTCCCAAGAAAAGTTCCTATCGATCTTTTTGTATCCCACAAGGGAACAAATATATATATATAATACATACATGTATATATACATACATTTCCTCAGAAAGTGGGAAAACATTTTCGGCCACGGAGAAGGGGACGGTCCGGAACGGTTCGACCGTCTCCATAAAGTGTCATCGACTTTGCATACAAACCTAACGGGACCCCCGAGATGAAGGGAGCTTTTTGTACGCAGATTCGCCGTAAACGAAGAACGAGAGTCTGTGATGATCGTTTAGAGCGCCCAGTTTGCTCGTCGAGCAGTCAATTTCGCCGCTCAGGGCCGGAAAAAATAGTGGGAGAAACGGAACCAGGCTAAAGGAGCTCCGGACGGAGTTTTTCCTTTTTTCCCCCGAGGGGTTACGTTATTTCGAGAACAGCCTGTTTGCGAAATCCATCGACGTACGCGACTCGTAGTCATCGAGGATATCGACAAGCTCTCGACGCTGAACTCGAATTCCTCGCGGATATAGGTTTCGCGTAGAAGGAATTTTAATAAAAACGGGGTACGGATCGTTGGTTATCGGCCGATCCGCGGCTTCCTATCCACTCGATGGTTTCGAACTCCTTCGCACTGGCTGCCATCCACCTACACAGTACTACACACCCTTTGATCAACGCCGCCTACTTCATCGAAATAGGAAATGAGTCCGGGACCGTCCTTTTATTCGATCAGAGATCAAAGGCGGGCAATCGCGGGGATCCTCCGCGCCGGTAACTACTCCGTCACACCGAAACCGTTGTCTTTCGAATTCTCCGAACCCAATCACAACTCTCATCCAACAGAAATTCTCTGAACTCGATCCCCTGAAATTGTTGCATAAAACATTTATGCATCATTTAGTTACATTTAGGAACACGGACAGGCGATTCGATGCACAACATGTTTACTTTCTCATCCAACAGAAATGCACTGTACTCGTTCGATTAAAACAAAAATGAATTTACCAGTTATTTCACATGACATTATTTTAAACGAAATTGACCCAATGAAATTTTTACGATATTATGAAAAATGAACCGTTAGATAGTGATCATTTCAATATTAAATGGAATTCATTTAGTGTTAATATCCTTTCCCTTGAAATACCTCGAAACAAGAAATATATCACTCAGACAGTTTTCATAATTATGGGCACACATCTCAACAAATTCAATCAGTAAATTAAGCATCATTTAGTTGCATTTTAAAGAACTACATTTAAGAACACGGACAAGCGATTCGATGCACAACGTTTTTATTTCGCACGAAGATCCGCTGTCCAATTATAGGGTGGACTACGAACGCGAACAATTTCCTCAGCACGCAGATGGCCCACCATGTTGAACCGTTTATGGCCGTCGTAGGAGGAGCAGCATAGTTGATAAATCGAGGCTCGCTCAGAGCAGGTCTAGAAGCTGCAAGAGGCAGAGTGCCAGTGAAAGTGGATTGTTTATGGTCAGACGCACTTCGCGGCACGTGTTATGCGAATCCACTTTGCGCGGCAGTTTCTTTTTTGAAAAATGTCTCGGACGCTGTGCATAAACCTGCCCCAAGAAAATTTTCGACCGAATAACATTCGAAACGGAGTTTCATCGGGGATTTTCTGGCCGATGGTATTCCACCGTTGTATGGACCGCCGGGAAATTGGAGTTGCGCGCGGAAAACATACGCGGCCGCAAGCTCTTTACGACTTCGGTGAACCTTTGTGTTGCGTCTTGGTCGAGGGGTTCGACCTACCGAAAAGCGCATCGACGATTTCTCGTTCGACTTGTGAATAATTCATCCGAGCGAACTTTGAACGGCAGCCATCGGGCAGAGGGGATCGTAGAAAAGCCAAATAGAAGCTCGAGGCTTCGTTTGTCCGTTCAAGACAAATTTCTCTCTGTAGATCGTAGCCAAGGGAGAAATCGTTCTTACAGATTTCCCCTCCAGAGATCTGGCAGGAACGCCACTAAAAATTGCCCCACCGTTACACAAAATATTGTCTATATTTTATATTCAGGTAAACTGCAAATCGTACCGGATGGAGAAATGTTCGATTTACGAGTGAAAATAGCTCCGAGTGCGAAGGGTTAACAGAGGTTCCGATCTGTTGAAAGCGAGCAACAACCTGGGCAACGCTTTGAGAAGAATTGGCGAAGGGAAAGCTTGCGGGAGAGAGAGCCTTTGTACCTGGACCTGATTTAATCGCTTTTTAATAAAGCGTTAAACAACCATTTTTTTACTCTCCCTTCGTTTAACATGCTTCACTTTGCTCGAAGGTTCAACGTCCGGATCATTAAACTGTGCATTTTATGCGTTTAGGACGAAAATGTGTAGAGCGGCGTCTCCGTGTGGCGTAGGATTAGATGTATCGGCGAGACGATACTGACTCGATGATTATACTTCTTCGTTTTTCATTGTTTCTCGATGGAAACTTTATCAGCGTGTTCGTGACGTTCTTCTGATTAGAATGAGACCAAATACGATACGATTCGGAGCGTGTTATCCGGATGGAATACATGTGTGTTTCATATGTGGATAATTCGATTTCAAATGACCTCATTCACATCGCACGATGATTCGTGTCAAGGTAGATGGTGCACATGGACATCAACCTGTTTCTTAACAATTTTAATCTCGCAAGAGAACGAAGAAAATGGTTGTTTCACGTAAATCTTGTGTCGACGATATCTGGAGTCTTGTAATTATTCGAATATGTGCTCCGTATGTAGATAAATCAGTTTAAAATGACTTCATTCACGTCACACGATGATTCGTGTCGAGGTACATGGTCCACATACACGTCCGTCTCTTCCTAAAAAATTTTAATCTCTCAAGAGAAGGAAGAACACGGTTATTTCACGCGAAGATCAACAATCGACTAATTCCTAAGGAGCGACCAGCAGAAGAACGGAGTCCGACAGGGTTTCGAGACCGCGGGAAAGCTGGTGAACGTAATTACAGCGATTAAGCTCTCGGCGCCTATAGAGGAAAGTCGTGTAGCCCGATCGACCTTTCGATCAACGTCTCTGGCCCGTTGAATTTCGTAGCTGAGGCTGTCGACAGGACGATTCATTCGGAGGACAAGCTTTTTAAGCGTGGCCGTCGATTCGAGGTGACGAAGAGAGCAAGAGTACGACGACGAAGATCGATCGATCGTCGAAGAGCACTGTGAGTCGCGGGCGTTTCGAGAGGGTTCTCGGCCGAACAATCGTCGCCGCCCCGGGTCGACATGCCTCCTTCCTACGGATTCTTCGTGAAAAAAAAAGTGTTAGGTCCTTCTTCTACACCTCGACGGTTCGTTTCGATGTGCCCCTATTCCGCGGCTTTCAGTGCCTCTGTTAATAGAAAGCTACTAGCACAATGAAAACTTTGAATAAACCCGAGACGAATCAAGCTGAAGCGGTTGTGTCTTTTTTACTGGCGCATAAAAGAATCTCGCGCTGCGCTGGCGCACCCCGTGCATTGCAGACTGAACACTTTGTTGTGTTACGACGCGGCGCGCTGTGTGCTCTCGCGATATATTAATATCGTAGGAAGCAGAAGCAGCAGCACCGGTATCCAGCGTCGCCAACACGCGGTTCACATAGGATGCGACGCTTCGACGCTTCGCCCCGACGCGGCGAGATATCTGCGAGAGAGAGGGACTAGCTCGATCAATTCAAGCAAACACAAAGAGCGCACAAGTGTTTAATACACTCGATATATTCGATCGAATTGCTGAATGGAACTCGAGCATACCCCGCGTCCTGTATCGGAAACGCATTAAGGAGACACTGGGACAACGGATCCGAAAAATAGATCTCTTTTCTCTTATTGCTTACATTAATATCTGCGGGAGAGATGAACTAGCTCGTTCGATTCAAGCAGACACAAAGAGCGCACAAGTGTTTAATACACTCGATATATTCGTTCGCACCGAATTGCTGAATGGAACTCGAGCGAGACACTGGGGTAACGAATCCGAAAAATCGATCTCTTTTCTCTTATTGCTTAAATTAATATCTGCGAGAGAGATGAACTAGCTCGATCAATTCAAGCAAACACGAAGAGCGCACAAGTGTTTAATATACTCGATATATTCGCACCGAATTCCTGAATGGAACTCGAGCGTACCCCGAATCCTGTATCGGAAACGCATTAAGGAGACACTGGGGAAACGGATCCGAAAAATCGATCTCTTTTTTTTACCGCTTAAATTAATATCTGCGAGAGGGAGACCGGCTCGATTGATTCAAGCAAGCGTAAAGAGCGCACAAGTGTTCGATATGCTGGATATTCATTCCCGCCGAATTGCCAAGTGGAAATCGAGGATATTCGGCTGCATCGGAAATGCATTAAGATAGGAGACCCATGTGCGAAATGTTCACGGAAAAAAATGATCAGAAAATTGGTTTTTTAATCCGTCATTTAACAAGGTTCTATATACCGGAATTTCGAATAGTTCCTATCCGCTCAGAGACATTTTCATTTGCAGTATAACATGGCCCAGTGATAAAGACTACACACGGAGGTACATATGAAACCAGGTTAAACTCAAAATTGTTTGAAATTGTCGTTTTCCCTCTTTCCCGCGGAGCCTCCATTGTGACAAGAGTATAATTCAGAAGTTTCATAACGAAATTCCAATTGTTAACGATCCCACAGGCGTGCTTGTGTTTGTCCGTCCAGCGAGGTGGAATTGTGTATATTTTATGCAGCGAAGTTAAAAATATTCGATAAGAGAAATTGCAAGTTCTCGCGGATCGGAACGAGCCCAGCATACGTTACAGGTTAATTTGCTATGCGATCCATGGCGCAGGGGTTAAAACAGTGTTAATTTTCTTTGGGCCACACCGTTTCGTACGGCTTTCCAACACGCGCGAGAAAATAGGATAACGCGAAAGTGGGTTGGAAACGTGAGCAGATTCGTCGCGCCTTCATTAAAGCACGTTAATCCGGCGAGGAGGTACAATCGTGCACCCTGTAACAACCGAATTAATGCTACGCGGCTAGACAGTCATAAAGAGCTTCACAGAAAGGGTCCAATCGAACGCGTTATTATTGCTCGCTGGCCACGTGTAACTCGCTGAAGCAGAGTTGTTAATACTCGGCTGTTATACCCGTAGAATCTATTTCTCGCAAAGCCGCTGCACGTGGCTGCACTCGCCAGCTATGTACAGAATGCAGGAAATTGAAACCGTCCGACCGGCTCGTGTTCCCGGCGCCCACGCACTCAATAAAAATCAAGATAGTATAAATACGGGACCGGAGCAACTATAAACCTCCGGCTGGCAGAAAGAAAATATTCCGAAAAATGAGTTGTCAAGATTTCGCCTGATCCGCAGAATATTTTTAGCGACCAACAAAGAAAATATTCTGCCTCGAGTTCTGTCACTAAAAAATTTGCCAACAACGAACGCACCATTTACCGAGCTAATACATAATTCCCTGTGATCCGACGAACTCGTAACGTAACAGGGAAAACATTCCGCCTCGAGTCAGGAAAATGAATTATCTAGATTTCGCCTGATCAAGTCAATCCAGCGATCGTGCCTGAAAGTTCGCCGACAAAAGCGAGCGCAGAATATTTTTAGCGACCTAATCCTCCGGCTTCCCGAAGGAGCAAAGAAAGTTCGCCGAAAGAAGCGAGCGTAGAATATTTTGTGCGATTAGACCCGCAGTCGCTATAGCACCGCTACTTTCCCGAAGGAACAAAGAAAATATGTATTCTGCCTCGAGCAGAAAAAGTCAGCTCCAATTTTGGACGCTTAGAACGTCACTAAAAAATTTGCCAACAACGAACGCGCCACTTTATGAGCTAATACATAATTCCCTGTGATCCGACGAACTCGTAACGTAACAAGGAACACATCCCGCCTCGAGCCAGGAAAATGAATTATCTAGATTTCGCCTGATCAAGTCAATCCAGCGATCGCGCTCGAAAGTTCGCCAACAAAAGCGAGCGCAGAATATTTTTAGCGACCTAATCCTCCGTCTTCCCGAAGGAGCAAAGAAAATATTTTGGCGCGCTGTACGCCGCGGTGTGTAAACTTGGAGCGTTTATTGGTTGTCGGAGGATCGGAGTTCGATTCATCGAGAGTTTCCCGGGCCGCTTATCGCTCTAGGAATACACACCAGAGCACACCGGAAACTTCGGGAAACTCCGCGCTGCCGTTATAAATGGAGCGACGAATGTGTCCCGACGAGATCACCCGGAATCGAATCGAATCGTATCAAATGGTATCGAATCGACGCGACGAGCGTCTCCCGCGCTATACACACGACAAAGTTTTGATATCGCGGCACGATAGAGAGAGCCATGGACGAATCAAGTCGAGCCGAGACTACGACCGCAACAAACTTCCATGGATCGCGTGCAATTGATCAAAGTAATTTTCCTCGGCCTTCCGCCGCCGGCTATTGTGCTGAATGGACGGAAGGCAATCACGACATCCCGGGATCCACCATCGAAAACTCTAATGAAAATGTCTTTGATCGTGACCAAGCCCTTCGAGAAGGTTTCGGTGTTTAGACCCCTTCACTGAGCTTGAATCAGCTCGAATCGATCTGTAAAGGTATACGAGCCTTTCGTGAACCAGAATGATTAGCCTCCTTCCGAGTCTAATGAGAACTCTGCCGAAATACTCCAGCGCTGTCCAATTTATCGTGGATAAAAAAGTTCGTCCTCCCCTAAAATTCCCTGTGCTGTTTTGAACGTGTACGAAAATACACGTGCCACGTGAACCGTGTAGTAGGAAATTAATCCTCATCCGTCCCTTGCGTCAATTTGACACAGTTTTTCCGAAATAAGTTATACTGTTCTGTTATTTGTAGGTAAATTTGACGTAATTTGAATTAAGAAACATCGAAAAATAATTGTTTACCTTGTTATCAGGGACCCTAACTGTTATAACCAAAAAGCAAAAAAAGTCATGGAATAACAAGTATTTCATCGACTAAAATTGCATTGGTTACAAATTAGGATTATAAGTAACCGAAAATTCTTTCTCCTGTTGGCAAATGTTATCGTCGAGAGAAATTCATTTCGATCACTTATAAAAGTTAGCAATGAGAGAAATTTATTTCGAAAGCTGATAACAGGTATCGATGGGAGAAATTCATTTGGATCACTCATAACAGTTATCAATGAATACTACATAAATACGAATCCGTTCGGTACGTTTGTGTCCAGTGACTGATGCGTTTATGTTTTTCTATCGAAGTGTTTTCGACTCTAGCAAACGAAAAACGTAAACGCATCAGTCGTCGGACTCGAACGTGCCAAACTGATCTGATTCATTCACGCGCCACATGTATCCGAGAAACAGAAGGGCATTGATCATTACACGGATTAAGATCCGGATTCGTTTGCTGCACGTGTACACGTGTATTTACATACACGCGTGAAGAGATGAAATCTTATTAATTATATCGGTCCTCTATACGTGTACACAACCCTTAGCGGGTTTGCAGAATTTTATTTTATTCAGCGGGTCAGCAAGAATTTTCTACGTTCGTCGACGATTTTGTAAACGAAACGCTCCGCTGATAATCCCACCCCCGTGCTTTTAATTCTCGGTTGAACGATGCGAGCGGAAATGCGTTTTTCATCGAGAAACGACTTACGCGCGCAAAACCGGGAACAACAATTATTGTCCCGCGATACACGGGAATGGTGTAAGCTCCGCGCCGCCCCGCCGGCGGCGGAAGCAAAAGTTCTATTGTCTTCCGTAAATCCTTTTTTCCGCGGAAAAATTCCGCTTCGAACAACGAACAGGATATATGGACATTTGTCCCGTGGAATATATAGAATTGGGTCGTCCAAAAAAAAAGTTGCCAAATTGTGAAAAATTCGACATATAAATCCGTGGACAGGAGTCGTCGCAGTCCTGCTAGATGAATGATGAGTTTCCGACAGAATCGATTGAGAACGACTTAAATTACTGATGACTACAGTGTCATGATTAGACAGCGATATATACGATAATTTAAAACAGCGAAAAAATTAGAAGAATTTAAAAATACGAACATATTTGTATTTTCAACGTATTAAACATATTAAAAAACAAAATAAATTTATATTTCACGTACCAGTTTGTTGCAATTCAGATAGAAAATTTTTATTCAGTGATGCAAGTAACTGGTGTTTATCGAGCAGACATTTCCTTCATTAACACTGAACCTACCGAGCCTTAAAAACTAACTGGTACATTATGTTCCCTTATAAAAACGACAAGATTGATTTTATTTAGAATTTATGGGGCTCCTATTATAATACGGGAAAGAATGAGCGAGCGAGACGAACGCGGGGACGGTCATTGTCGGGTTTGCAAAACTGCATTAATGTCGCTGACTCGTTAGCGCGAGCTGGTTCATTTCGGTAGTCGGTGCCGCGGCGATAAGCGACTCTTTCGCTCTCTGGGACGGGGCCAAGCTGAAAAGAAAACGTGGCTGCCGCCTAAGAACACAAAAATGGCATTCTCCGTGAAAGAGCATCGACGGGGAAGGCTGGAGTGCCCGAGAGCCGAGAACCCGAGGCTGCAATTACGATTTCTTCGAAATCTGGGACAGCGTCGCGTTGGCGTGGTCCTTTATAGGAGAGCGGAGTGGTTGCAGTCGGGATTTCGCAGTTGCATTTGCAGTCGCAGTCACGGACGCAGTCCCGGGGACAATAGAACCCGGCTCGATCCCGTTCCAACGTTTCGCCCCATTCATCGGGAGTATCTTCCGCGATGATTAACACCGACAAAAATCCGGCCCGGCTTGTCTAATTACTTTTCACGATCGCGACTCGCCTGCAGCTCTGCATTCGATAAGTTGCATCGGTGTCGGCCTCTGTTACAGCCTGCGCTTTCCAACAAAAGCGAGGGAGCTTTGTTCTTGTCGCAGCTCCCCGATTTCAGCGAGAATTCTCTATCCATTTATTTTCAGCGTGTGACAATTGTCGAGGAAACAAAAATATTTCGAATTGGCTCCTGTCGCTTGCAATCGAAAAAACTGATCGCTAAAGGTTTTTATTTATACTTCCTTCGCGAATTTATAAATCCGTGCCTGAGCTGGCCGATTACTTTGTGCAATCAACTGAGGCTCTGCATATTTTGGCAGGAAATTAGCAGGTTAGTTCCTGCTGGAGCAGCGTTTCGGCGCTGAGCGGATTATTTGAATCGCGCGAAATAATGGCGGATCGGGCTCGCGGCGCGGCGCAACAAGTACGCAACAATGCGACGGTAACGCGATAATAGGGACGGGAAACGCGTTGCCGAACCATTGTGCGCGAGATTTCGAACGCGTCCTACACGCTATCGACTCGCGATCGAGTACATCAGTGAGATCGTCGCCGAGGCTTTATACAGACGATGCAGTTTTTGTGCATAGGTGGTCTTTAAAAAGCTGCTCTCTCGGTGGCGAGGGATAACCCATGGAAACCGCAAACGTTTTCATTATAAACTATGAATTTGCAATGTAGATCACGAATCGGAGCGCGAACGCGCCGTGGCTCCCAGCGTTTTTCATTCCCACGCAGATTATCCGACAGAGCAACCGCCGCATCTCTGTTTCTAATAATTCCTTGTATGCATGTACATCGTATCTCGTACGAAAAAAAATCGTAATAGGTAACTCGCTGCAGAGGAAATGTCTGATGTTTTACTAAAAGACATTTCGTGCAAATAGACAGCGGATTTTATGCGTTTATGACAAGAATGTTAATTCACTGTTGTATTATTGTCAGTCTATTAAACATATTCAGAAAGAAAGCACTTCAGGTAGAAAGTTTTCATTTTGCATAATGGTCCGCTGTCTAGATATAAAGCAACCAATAAATAAAGTCCAACCAACCTATGTCCTTAAATATTTTTAACACGTCCACTGTTTTAAATTATAAAGCCACCACATGGAACAAGTAATGCTGCTAGAATTCATGTGTTGTCAGACATACAGTAATGGTATTAGTTGATGTTATTATTGCTCGTGTAAATCCTGTGCGAGGTACGTGTTTTTCATGTATTATCGAAACTTCCGTTTGAATAGAATGTGCGGGGCACGTCTCGTTTCAATGGTCTCCCATCCGAGACAGGCTCGCTAATGGTCTTTGTATTCGCAATATTTGATTAAACGCAACCCGTATCGGCTTGCGATGTGTGCGAAAAATCCGATAGAGAATCGCAGATTTTCTGAATATTATACCGTGCGCGGGGGACGATCGGAATTTAGCGGAACAGTATCGGTATTGCAAATAGCACGGGATGAGGTCCGGTCCGATATGTGATATAAAACGTTCCCGCTACAATGTAAAATGTTCTCAGTGTTCCCCGAATAAAATATTACCTCGAATTAATATTATCCTGGCAACGTCCTGGATTAAATCTTTTGTTCCCCTCAAAAAATTTCGAAAACTAGAATAGCATTATTAGACAAAATAAAAATGTTAACCTGAACTCCATGAAATCATGACCACAGTGCAGTGTAAATGGTGTTTTATTAAAAAATTTTCGTCACGCGTAAGTATACTTTATCGCTTTTTAACTTAATTTCGGACTGTCCTACAGATGTAATAAGTGCATATATGTTTAATTATAAAATAAATAGCCTGTTTAATTCTTACTGTGCCAATGACTGTACTATTTCTCTTACGATTGTTATTCACTGAATATATTTTATAATAAAAGATTTATGACTCGTAAAACTGTTTGATTTTGCTGAAAAATTTCTATTAGCTTATACTAATAGCAAGTTAAGCTCGTTTAAACATTTCAAAAAAAGATGAAAAGATTTTTACTACGATTTTGGTTTAGGGTGCCAATCATTGTACAGTTTGCCCTACATCTTCGTCACGAACAAATAACAAAGATATACCTGTTCACAATAATCATTCACAATAATTTAAAAAAGAACATTGTCGATGGTAGAATAAATCGATGGCAATCGACGATAGAGGAAGTCCGTCAAAAACGGTTTACAGTCCCGCGCGACGACGCGGAGGGCTCGTTGCACTTTCAATTTCAGTGGATGCGAAATCGCAAGGTTTTGCGTCTCGATCAGTCGATCGTTCGACGACGCGATGGCTCTCCGGCGAGCTGACAGCGATTTTAATAAAATCGATGCATCGAAGAAAACGGGGGAGGTGGAACGATTGGTGGCATTCCCCGAGGTTCATGGCTCTCTCTTTATACTTTCTGGCGTCGCGACGGCGATTCCACCTCCGCCGGATATTGCGCGACCACGGTTGGATAACCATCGGGGTTGAAAAGACCCGACGCGAATCGAGGTGGACAAGTTTTTCGAGCGGGCACAGCTTGGATCCGTGTCGCAGTCCCTCCACGATCGAAAACTCGACAGGGCATTCATTATCTCGACTCTAACTTCACTGAAAACTTCCCCGTGAAAACACTCCCTTCGGAAAATCTTCCGGCAACTCTGCGAAACATTTTCCCCTAACCCGAAAGAAAAATCTCGAGAGATTTTATTTTTAGGGACATTCTCGGAACCAGACGTCCCTGGTGTTTCATGTACTGACAAAACTTAACTCATATATTCTACTTCAGGGTATTCTCAAGTGTATTCTAATATCTGCGGTTGTCAGGAAGAACGCCGCATTTCACGTACTTTCACTTTCGAGGTATTGCCGTTTAAAGTTGTGATTCGCATAGGACATCGGTTAAATCGCATTATTCTTTTCAGCCCTTCGAATTTGTTTTCATGACTTTTTCCGAGTAAATACGCAAATCCTATACTATAAAGCTCAATTAATGCATAAACGTCGCCATATCGGAGGAAATGACTCGAATTGACTGTCGTTCGACTGTCGTTATTGACAGTCGTTTTTAAGGTTCTGGCCACACGGTACGAATGGGACTTCGCCACGTTTCTCGCAAGCGTAACAGTCTCCAATTTTCGCGCAATGGATAAAAATCGGCCTTTTTCTCGCTCCCGGAAGATAAATTATTATTCCTCGGTCGGCTCTCGGCGACCCGCGCGAAATCACTCGAGATGAAAGAGCGTTTTTCGTAAAACGTTCCCTCCAAATGGAGAGGTTTCATTATTTTCTCAGACGATGGAATCGATTGTTCGAGTTCCTCGCCGCAGGAAAGAAACGAAAAGACGCGAACAATTCGGGAACAGGATCCCGAACTCGCCCTCGGGAACGGTTAATAAACTCCTCGGAGAAGAATCGCGCGAACTTTCGACGCGCATTTTTCATTTTCCTTCGACTCGATTCGTTTTTCCAGGCAGCGAGTTGCTCTTCCTCTCGTCGGAATTTAATTGTCTGCGCCGAGAGCTCGATTGCTTTTAAGCGCGAGCTACTTTCTCGAAGCGCAAATTGCTACGAGCGAATTTGATCCGGGATTCTTGCACAACTTGTCCGCGATTTCGGTTTCAGCTCTGGTTTCAACTTCTACTAACGAGTTGCTCGATGTTTCTCAGCTCTATGGACCGTCGATCGTCGGGCTTGCTCGTTAACAATTCGTTCGTAGAATCCTCGCCGAAATGCGAATCGTCGAATGGAAATCCGTCTTGCTTATTCGTCGGGAAAAAGCAAACGAGCGCGCCGGATAATTCGAGGTAAGTGCGCTCGGAACGGTGGGAACTGCCGCGCGGATCGAGACGGATCATGCCAATTGCGCGCCACTCGTGATTTCATAGTCGCCGCTAGGGAATCACGAGCCCCGTAAATCCGCGGAAGATGTTTCGAACGATTTTTTCCCGCTTTCGATCTCCCGTCGCACAGTGCACAGTGTACCGTAATGGCCAATACAGGTGAAAGAAAATCGTACACATCAGATGCGGCTAATGATGACTTGCGTATGTGGTGTCGTTGTAAAGCGGAGATCTCGATCTTCAACTTTATGGTATTTTTGAGAAAAGTATTTTAATTACATGTAATTTTTTAAAGATAAAGTATGTGACAGAAGTACGTATTAAATCAACACCACTCAAATAATATACATATTTATAAGCAATAACTTCATTTTGTTTATAATAACATACAAAAATAAAATATTCAATCCCCTTTCTAACTATTACAAAAAATAGTACAAATTATCTGCTTTTTAATAAAAGTATGATATACAGGGTGTCCCGTAACTGGTGGTACAACCGAGCAGGGGGTGATTCTACATGAAAAACTGAGTCGAAAATATAGAATAAAATTTGTTCATGGAAGGCTTTGTTTTCGAGAAAATCGTCTTTGAATTTTCGCCGGGTACGTGCTTCGGTATATGCAGAAAGTAGAATTGGTTGATCACGGTCAGACGCGCGCCAGACGATTCCTATGCAATAGCACGTGTGTTCGCTGCATTTTCAAACTCGATTCTCCCGGAAACGAGTTGCCAAACGAAAGAATGTTATTCCTTCCTTTTGACTTATTTTTTCATGTAGTATCACCCCCTGCTCGGTTGTACCACCAGTTGCGAGACACCCTGTATATTACATATAATTATCACGCAAAAAGTACACAAGAAATTATAAACCTATATTTCTACTATACGAAGCAATATTAACACAGGCGAGGAGGTCTTCTCAAGAGAAATTTTAACATAACATTTTAACATAAAATAGAATATGAAATAATTAAACATGATGGAATAAAATCTTGTTTTCACAGAACCTTATTCGAACGTTTGCTTGGTTTTTCGCTTACAGTAGTTAATTTCCTATTTCTCTTTTTAACAGTTTTCTTTTGGAAATTTGCAGCTGTATTATTATTAGTAAGTTTACAGTAATTGTTTAGAATAATATTGACAATAATAATTTGGAATAATATTTTGTAATATTCTTGCACCATCAGCAAAATAACACAACTAGAAATTTTTTTTATTTCAACTTACCCAGACCCCTAAATGGGGTCTATACCAGCTGTTTGGCTTTATTATATAGATGGTGTTGATTAAATATTGGTTGTAACAAAAAAAAAGAGCGTACTCCGGCACTTTTTAAATAAAGTAGTACTACACAGTTTCTTAAACTACGGACAAAATTTTCACTTTTGGCCACGATTTCGGGCAAACTCACCACTGGTGCGTCATCGGATTAAAGCGCCGAGCAATTATCGTCCCTTTCACGACCTCTCGCAAAGCTCGCAATCCCGAAACGATTCCCGCGGATTTCGACGATCGAGAAGATCATCCCCGATCGCAATCCGGCTGCCAAGATGGCGTGAGTTCGGTTGTATCGTATTCGCGTACCAGCGACCGATAAATCCGATCTTTATAGATCCTGCGAGATCTGTGGAGCTCTCGTTGCGCCACACACGAAAAAATTTATCTCCTATTTCATCGCATAACGAGCACCAAGTCCATTATCCCCGGCCGTCTGAAAATTAAACTCCATCTCGGTCCATTTACGGGGAGTCTTAAAAAAATTCGTAAAATGCGGAATTAATTGAAATTTACGCGGCCCGGTCAGCTAGTCAATTAGCAAAGGGAACGAAATACCGGGGCGAAACTTTTGCTTCCTGAAATGCTTCAATAAAAATTGGAATTTGCATAAAACCCGGCGATTACGCGCGGTATCATTGTAATTGTAATTAACAAGCGTCCATACTCGTTTCAATGTACATCCACGAATTTTCATAGGAATTTCGTTAGAGTACTGCAAATCGAGTCAATCCGGAATTTAATCCGTGCTCGAATTCCTGTCCATTTTCGTTGCTTCGTTTGTCCGTTGAAACGTGTCTCGTCCGAGTGTCGTTCGCGTCGAAGGGCCGATGGGATTATTATTACCGTCAAACTGCATTACAATTATTATCGTTCCAGTTCGCGGTGGCCTTTTATGCAGCTCGGACGAGAAGGATGAGCCTTTTGCAGGACGCTCGTCGACGAGTATATTTAAAAACTGCCAGGCCCTTTCGCCGTAACGGCTGTTTTAATTCCCTTGGTCGGCGACGAACGAATACCGCGACCACGTAAATTGCTTATTATTTGTCCGGGGATCAAAATGAAATTACGTTTACAGCGTTTCCGGAATTCCGGGGACGACTAACAACGAGAGGGAATCACCGCTGCAACACTTCAAAAAATCCAAAACAACCATAGTACTCAAGACTCTCGAAAAATTGTTATAATTTCTTGGCGATATTTTCGAAATTTCTGTTCCTCGCGTAGTTGCCGTCCGATTTATCTGCGAATAACGTTGAAAAAGTGATAAACGCGAGGACGAGGTGTGCGAAGATCAAAAGAGCGGCAGGTGGTCAAAGCTTCGAGCTCTCAGGAACCAGTCATCGCGACGATATGTATTCCGCAAGCGGAAACGAAAGGAAACGTAATCGTCGAGCGAGTAATCGGATGACGAAGAAGTAACGCAAACGAAAATGCAATTACAAGTTCGGCGGGTGTTCCGACAATGGTCGCAAGGGTATTAAGCGGTCCGAGGAAGAAAGCTCGTCTTATTAGATCCAATTAAAACGCAAACGCGTCCCCGGCCTTCTTCTCTCGTTCTCGCTCTCGTCTGCGGATGGTTGGTACGTATTTGCTCTCGGAGGCGCAATTCCTCGTCTTTTCCGCCACTCGACTCGTCTCTCTTCGCCGCCGCGAGTAGAAAGTAAGACGATGCTTGAAGCCTGGAATTTACTTTGTCCGAGCGACGA
Source organism: Lasioglossum malachurum (assembly GCA_028455605.1). Lineage (NCBI taxonomy): Eukaryota > Metazoa > Arthropoda > Insecta > Hymenoptera > Halictidae > Lasioglossum > Lasioglossum malachurum. The sequence goes on along the minus strand of CM052311.1, from coordinate 26,139,033 downwards.
TTGTCGTGCACCGAGAGGAAAAAAATGACCGCGGTAATCTCCGTTCTTTTCCACGTAATAATACTATTCCGCAGGCCGCCAACGCGGACAGTCTCGTTTCCCGTTGAAAAATTACGGAAATTTCCGCAGGAACGTTCGCCGCAAGTCTGTTTGCCTTCTCTCGTGACGTTTGTGGAACATCGTGTGAAACATCGTCGCGTTCATCGCCCGAAAGTTGCCGAGAATCAAGAACCTTCCTTTGACTGCTTCAGGTATGAGCATTTAGGTTTGAACGAACGTCTGTAAAATTGTTCAGAAATTTTTGTTCGCGAATAAATCCACCATGATGAGACTTTGAGCGAATAAATAACAGTATTCCAACATTGGCCAGGTGCCTTTTCAATTTTATTAAGCGATGTGCAATTAAAATTTAAGTTAGGCTGCTCTTCACTTTACCGGACTCAAAATTTGTGCCTCTCTCCTATAAATTATGATGTATTTGGTACGTAATCCAGTAGATTTATACCCGAGGCGGCTACAGATCGAAGTCTCGATCCTGTAGGATCAATGGTTCAGGAGTTATGCTCGCTTAAAGTTGAATAATCTGCAGTGTTTTTGACAGGTAAACAGGTAAGGGCGCCGCCATATTGCGTGATTAGGTCGAGAGGTTCTGCTCGGTAAGCGGCTCGCGGTCGTCACTACAAATCAATATGGGGGCGCCCTTGCCTGTCAAAAACACTGCAGGTTTCTCAACTTTAAGCAAGCATAACTACTGAACCATTGATCCTACTGGATCGGAACTTCGATCTGCAGCCGCCCCGGGTACAAATCTACTGGATTACATACCAAATACATCATAATTTATAGGAGAAAGGCACAAGTTTTGAGTCCGGTAAAGTAAAGTTTACCCATTAAGTTAAGTTACGCATTAAGCTATTATGTAATATGTTCATATGTTCATGTATTGTATATGCTACGTAAACCATACTTGGTTTAAAGCATTAACCCCTTGCCTTACAATATCGTGTCAGACTCGTGATGAAGATTTTGAACAGAGTCTAATAAATATACGTATGAAATTCTATTTTGATTTTGTTAATGTATAGTTATTGAAGAACATGTAGTTAACTTAATCATGCGTTAACTTAATCGTCCGTATCGCACGGTTGCATCGCCGGGAAACCATAACTGATATCTGCAGGCGATCGATCTTGCGTAGCACGATAGATCGGAATATTTGTTCGGGATCCCGTGGCGTCGCGCGTCGGTTCGTCGAATTAATGCAAGATAGATGACGGTACGTTCATTTCGCCGCGGCGGTATTAATCGCGTAACTAATATAGATTGGCTGATTCGAATGCCGCGGTGAATCGTCCGCACGGAGACAGAGGGAAATGAACGTAACGCTGTAATTATCACCGGTCGGCGATCGATCATCGAGCCAATTAAATCGCCCGCGACAGTCACCGGTGACGAGATCGTCCGATTCAGATAATTTCGTCTTCTTTCTCCTTGATCGGAGGAAACAATACCGTCGCGAATAGATAGAAATTGAATAAACGCTGCTCTAGATTGCCCGTTATTTGCGAGGACCCGAGCACGAAGATAGAAAACACGTATCCGATTCCCAGCTGGACACACTCCGAGGAAAGAAATCGAATTTTCTCTAAGCTCGCCTGGAGACCGATATCTATCGGATGTAACAGGAGCGTAACGACATTCGCCGGACCATGGGACGTCACAGTGACATTAACCTTGTTAAAGATAACGCGAAAATCGAGTTAAACGACCCCCACTATTTACCCCTTCTCGCGCCGAGGCCCGCACACGTTCTGCCTACGGAATCCACTTAATTGCAGGCCACTCGCTCAATTCGCTCTATCGCGGACGTGTCCGGTCGCTCCGCGCAACTTTTCATTGAACATAATGCGATTCCGGAGGGTATCGCCTGCCGCAAAAATTCATTAATTATCGGGGAAATTCGCCATCCTGCTGCCGAGCGATCGGCGACACCGCTGCTTCCGCGGTTTTCGCTGCGCACCGTCGGTACAACTTCTGTCAACTAGCCGATAAAACCTATAAGCGCTGGACCACTCTGATGTGGGAAATCTTCCGCGTTCGTAAGACAACTTTATAATTTTGAGAAAAGTTGATCGCTTCAGCGGGCCATCTGTGAACAATTACTGTCTTATTTTTATGAAGCAGAGTAAGCATGGTCCAGCGGCTCCCCGACGCTGGATCGGAGAGCGTATCACAGGACTGGTCACTCTGCTTCATAAAAATAAGAAGAGTTCCATGCAGCCGAAAGTTGACTGTTTCGATATAAACTCGTGCAACTTCTTCCGCAGCAACAGCATGAAAACACAGCTCTCCCCGAGTCGGAACGTCGGCAGGCGGTGAAACTTTTTGCGAGCAGTTCGTCCAGCGTGTCTCTAGATGCCAGAGCAGGAACATCGAAGCTTTGGAGGTTCGGGCATGCTCGACTTTGCGGATTCGCGTGAGCTCGAAAACTCGCGAAGTTTCCGCGACATTAATGAGAGCGGAAGAAGATCGTCGTACGGCTATAAGAGGATATTTACGAGGCGTTCGCTGCCGGCGAGGACAGATCTCGTTTTTCAACCGGGCTTTCTCGTTAAAGGTCCGCCCTCGAGTCGGGTGCCTCTTCAAGCAGCCGGCATATTTCAGCATCGTTAATGATCATTCGCGCGCGTTCCACGGTGGTGCGCAATGCGCGTGCCCGCGAGACGAACTCGCTGGGGCGAGATAAGAATTCGTTGAATACGCTTCAGGGGAAGATATAATAATAATTATTAGACAGCGCATGTTGTGCATTTATGAGAAAAATGAGGATTAGAAGAATTTCAAAATATTGTTGTATTATTTTCAGCCTCTGAAGTTTCCCGGACGCGGAAGTCCCTTCCTCTTCAAGTACGCAATTTAGACGGTTGGATCGTAGGTTGCCAGTGGGGATGGGATCAAGTTCAATATGTACTCACGAATCCGAGTCAAGTTCAATAAGCAAGTTTCATTTTTTTAAATTCGTAACTATTTAAGAATAATATTTCATTTACAATACTTGATTTTACCCTATTTCTTTTTTTATCCATGATATTTCCTGCGCGGTGGATCCATCAGCTCTGGCAACAACGGCGCGCATTTCGTCGAAATGGCATATCTTCAAAAATTCAAATCATTTAATCTCGAATCTGAATCTTTAATGATTCGTACAGACCTGAACATTTCACTTTGAAACTTCAATTCACTGTATTTCTTTGTGTAGTATACGCCGTTGCAGCTCCCATAGTTGTTTGCAAGAAATTTTGGAAATAGCACAAATCCGTTCCGTTCGCCGTTCGGCGCGCCGAAATGTTTGCCGAAATGCGCGTTCGCCGCGCGGTTCAAGTCTGTACGCGGCATAATACGCGACGCTCGCTGGACTCGATGCTTACAAAACTGCGTATCGTTTTCAAACGACGGCATGCAGCGATTCGTTGCATGTGCAGGCCACTTATTACAAGATCGCCTCTAATATAAACATGCGTTATCAGCCTTAGCGCACTTAGGAACGAAGATATAAGCAAATGTCCAAGGACCTTCGTAGAGGATAATCAAGGTGTTGGTGAAAGACGGAACATTGCGCGGATTTCCCGTTTGCGTAGGCGTACGGCGAGCGTCATTTCCGGCGGGAGGCATTGTTCATAATTGAACAGCCTCGAATACGGTAATAAGCGTTACACCCTCGGAGGATAATAATCCTCGGATGCGATGAAATAAACAACCGGCGTCGCACGGCAGTTAGACGGGACGCGGAACCGTCTGTTATTCCCCGTGAAATTTCCGCGATGTAACAGAGAACGAAGGCGAGAGGCGAGGGACGAGGTGTCGGAGCGAAATTAATTATGTCGGCGGTGAGTTTTAAGGAGCACGGCGTTAACACCGTGCCTCGACGGTGCTCGTTATTTTCATACAAACGGCGAACTGTTTTCGCGCGACGCGATCCCGCGTGCTCCGCTCTTTATGGAGGATACGCACTCCGGAAAATCGACAACAACTCGCCCGGGATTCTATCCACGGTTCTATTCAGTTGCCCGGAAAGAAATTGCGGTCTCACGCTTCGTCATGCTTACGGCGTGTGTTTCCCAAACGTTTCTAATTTGTAAAAGCTTGGTCATTTATGAACATAGCGGTGAGAGATAGGCGAATTAATGTAATACTTTTCGAACTGTTGAAATTGGATCGTAAATCAGAAACTGCTACATTAATTTTGTATTTGACGGATGTACAATTCCCAGAGACTATTTTTCAAATGGTGAAAGTGAGGGTGTACACTATTTCGCATTTCTTAAATCACAGCAAACGTCCCCGGTGTTTGTAAATCAAAAACTGCTACATTAATTTTGTACTTGACGGAGGTACAGTTCCCAGAGACCATTTCTCAAACGGTGATCGCGACAGTGTACACCATTTCGTGTTTCTTAAATCACAACAAACGTCCTCGGTGTTTCTCGAACAGCGTCGATCTGCGCGTGTAAATTTCAGCACAGGCAAAGTGTTGAATATTCAACTGTTCCTATGCAGTTGCGGCGCGCATTTCCGCTCCAGCGTATCGCAAGTTCCCCAGCGTTTTCTTTCGTTACACAAACACCGGGAGAAAGGGATATACTGTAGCAGAGTAGCACTAGGAATCGTCGAACCGAAACGTCTCGTCAGAGTGAACACGACAGAACCGCAAATCGTTAATCGGACCGCACGATTTAAAGGCTCGACTGCTTTCCGACCATCTTGGCTGCGTCTCTGCAATTCGATAACGAACCGGAAACCGTCGACGTATACAGTGCATCCTTACAGTTCGATAAGTTCATACATACAGCCTCCGACATAGTTTTCTTACTCCTTTCAGACCCATCATTACGCTAATATCATTTTCCAATTCCGTAACCAGTTAGCGATTTTCAGACATTTATATTATTGTACGTACTGTGAATGGACGATATGATATTCTTGAATTCCAGCAATTTTTATTTGGAACTTCAAGAACCCAATATTGTTAAAAATCCCCAGTCTAATGATGAATAATAGAATTTTATTTCCAGTGGTTGTAGCCTTTGCAGTTCTGAAATAAATAAAAATTGTACTAAATTCTGTCGAATTTTATATTCTACCCATTTTCGAAAATTTCCAGAAGCCATAAATGCATGTAGATCCGCAGTCTATTTATCACAAATTACCGTACCATGTGATCGATAAGTACACAGCGGATCTTTATGCAAAATAAAAATTTTCCACCTAAACTGCAATATGTATAATAAGTTGAAAATAATATAACAGTGCTTTTAAATTCTTCTAATATTTTTGCTGTTTTAAATTACACCCAATAAGAAGTCAGCGAGAACCCATCTCGTCGACGCGTTTCGGAAAAGCCTCGTGTCGCTATGGCCGTGGTAGTTCGACGGGAATGTGCAAAGAGATAATCTGTCGAGCCGTCCCTGTATTCAAATTGTGCGGGGCGCGGTGTTCGACGCACCGGGTTGTCTCGAATCGGCGATAAGAGGGTCCGGGAAATGGGGCGAGGAGATAGTAATGGGATCAGGAGGTGCCGGAAGGCGGAAGAGAAAGCGGTTGCATTATCCGAAAGGAGATGACTGGTCGGGGGTAGAAGTGTTTCCCAATTATTTGATACGATCGGGGTGGCCCCGTAATTTCGTTCGGGCCCGAACGTAAACGATGCGTGTCACGCGATTCAATTACCGGACAAAGTACTCCCGTGTTCGAGCCGGAGACCGATTATCGCGACTCGTGCGCAGGCAACTTTGCGAAATATTGTTTCGGAGATCTTCGCATCTGCTGCCTGTCGCATGGAAATATTTCTGTCGAGCTCCCTGCAGCTTCGGGGAGTTTCGTCCCTTGATAATTCATTACGTCTCGCAAACTGGTGGATAATGCTTCACGCATTTATGACATGAACGAGCAGCTGAAATGTCAGACAGTGAACAAATTAATGTAACATTTTCAACGTGCGCGTTGAAAACACACGAACAGCAGAGAAAAGTTTGTTTTTAATCGGAGCCCTGCGATGTTGATACACCGGTCCGTAGTTTGATGCTCGTAGTTTGATAATGTGGGCGTTGAACAGATCCTCGGGACGTTAAAATTTCAGGAGCGAGGTATTTTATCCGGGGGTCGAAGGAGTTGCAGAACTTTTTAATAGATTTTATGTCAAACATTAACGGCGGAACTTTTTTTAGAAACCGTTCTAAAATAATCCGTGCCTGTCGAGATTCTATTACACCGGTTCTGAAATATCTGCTCCGCGGAAACAATTTTTCAGGGAGATTATTTCGATCTTTCGTTTCGTCTTCGTTACCAAACTTGTTGATCGTCGTAAAGTGATTTTCTTCGAGGCCCTTCGCCATCATTTATAGGTATAAATAACAATTTAAATCGGTTGCTAGAAGACTATCATGGAACTCGATTTTCCCAAGCAGTTTAAAGACGGAAAACGGAAGAAGAGAAGAGCAAAATCGATTTTGTCGACGTCACCGAAGAAACACTCGATACCGTCTAGCAAGCGAATTAATTGCTGCAATTATAGACGACCGCCACAAAGGCTCCCGTCGGCGGAAACGACCTGTACTCGTTTTCACCCGTTGTGTACTTTGTTTCCCTATCCAGTTATTTCTATGAATCGCGCGGCATTGTTACGAACGCCGACGCGTAAAGTTAATTTTTCACTGAAATCGACGGCATTGTTTCCGGTTCCGCCTGAAGATATAATACCGAGATTCGTTACTTTTATAATAATATGCAGCAAATATTAAATTACAAATGGAATCGTTCTCACGAGTGAGTTCGAAAGAATTACATAAATGATTCGGTGCTCGATTATTCCACGAGATCATTCGATTATTCATATCAAGATCGTTAAGTTTTTACATATCAGACTGAAAATACATCAGTTTAAAGTCCAACTTTGCAGAAGCTAAAGAATATCCACGAGAGAGTAACCCCGCGGAAAGACTAGTTTTCGTTCGTCTTTGCGCATCTTCGCCCTAATTGGTTCAAGAATAGAACCGAGTAGAAGATTAGGGGAGAGAGCCAAGGAGCAGAGCCCGAGGGGAGGATTCTAATTGTTATTAATTACCGTTCGAGTGAAAGCTCGCCCGTGGCCAGTGGGAAAACGGAAACGGATGAAACTCTCGAGGCTCGCTTTTATCGCGGGGAGGATCTACGTCACGGGCGGCAATATCTGCTGCGAAAATGTGCCATTAAAATTTTCATTCGGTCGGAGTTTTAACGAGGAACGAGTTCCGGACATATTCGGCCGTTCGTACAGCCCCGCGCGCGCGCCCGCCGAGCTTTAAAACTCCGATTCGGTGCGTTCGTCTTTAAACGGAGAGCTTCGACGCGTGCTTCGATCTCCTCCGACCTCCGATGCTCGATGTCGGCAAACTCTGACCAACAGGCTCGCGGAAAGTACGTGGACGAATCTCATTCGAGAGCCTCCGTGCCCGGAAACGTCATTCTGCCACGCCGGCAACACCAATATTTCCATAAAAGTATCAGAGAAATTTGCATAAAAACTCGTATGTATTCCTTCCGGATCCACGGAAGAACGAGCGCACTTCGAACGTGTCGCGTCTGATCTCCGTGAGGATTCCTCGCTCTTTGCATTTCTCTTTCCAGTCGTCCTTAATCTTTATTATATCAGATGATTGAACAAGTCCCTGCGGAGTGTAACAAAAAAATTATATATAATTCATGATAAAGTTTAACCATTGAATTTTATTTTCAGATCGCGAGCACGAACTTACGCGATCATCTAATACGTGTACATGCAGGTTTTTATGCGCAATAAAGAGGTTCTGCATAGACCGAGGGGAAGCGGGGGGGTTCAATAAATAAATTTTTAAGTGTTTCCGATCTTTTACTATTATGGATTTCATCCAGCCAATTTCTTCGCGAACGCATAAAAGTCCGCGATCTAATCACGCGCACCGAATCTACGTTGGAAAATGTGAAGAAATTCCGCTCGCTGAAGTAGACATTCTCCCGTCTACTTTCCCCCGAATGCATTGTGCGGTGTGTAGAAACTGTTGACATTAAATTACTTCGTACACCCGTGTCTACTTTATTCTCTCGATTGCGCAACGTACACAAACTGTTGACGTTAAATTAATTCACATATTGTCGTCTACCTCGTTCCCTCCGCTGTGTAACGTGCACAAACATTTAATTAATTCGTGCTATTCCCATCAACCTCGTTCTCTTTACTCCCGCATCTACAATTCCAGTCAATTTAACGCACCGCGAAATAAAACCGTACCACTATTCGAGAACCATGCAACAACTATAGAAACGCAGAGGCAGCTATATCATTCAGGAACCTGGCCTATCGAGCATGGGCCAGCCTGAGCCAGGGCAATGAAAGTAAAGGGCGGCGAGGAGCGAGAAAGTATAAATTACCCTGAGCTCTCCGCGTCGTTCCAAGCCATGAAACAGGGTGCTGCCGGTGCTGGCCGCGTAGCTGAGACCATTCGAGATTCTAGCCAAACGGTCGCTTTGTGTGAGAAAGACAGAAAACGCTCTCCCGCTTCGTTTCTTTCGACGGCGTATTACGTTGTTGCTCGCCGTAATACCCCCATGGGTCGATCTGGTTCGCTCTCTCCTCGATACGCCAGGTCCCAGGGTTTATCGTTATTCCGACGGTGTTTGGTTAATTGCGCTGTTCATCCTCTTATCGGCTACGGTCACGTCCGAAACCTCGGCCTTTCCGCGTTGCCTTCAGACAAACTCGATTCCTCGGACCCGGCGCTAACTTCTTTTCGGCTTTACCGAGCTCGTTTCGCGCCCCGAATCCCAGCCGAGCTTCCTTCCCCACCGCCATTCACAAAGGGACAGGGAGTTTACCGTTACCGCAACCCTGACAGTCCATTATGGACACCCACGGTTCCCGCTTTCTTCAGCTTCTCGCCCCGCGCTACCAAATTAATGCCTTCCGTTAGGCCTAATCATTTTTCCCTTGATTCATCGCCGATGTGAACCAATTTACTCTTGCCGCACCCTCACAGTCCATCATTTCTTTCTTCTGCTATCTACCGCACAAAAATAGGTTTGCACTCAGACATAAAACATTTCTTCTGACCTAGAATATTTCCATTCGATATGATTGTTTAAATTTGGTAGATATGAAATTGATATGTAATACCTCGTACAATATTTAAATGTTTAGTAATTGATTAGATACCGACATATCTAATATAACGTAAACAATATTTAAAATGATAGTACAGCAATTTTTAATGACACCTCAGAGGCGCCACTCAAGTGCTAAGGGTTAAGAAAGGTATTCTGGTTCGCACGAATTCTTCTCCAACAATTGCAGCGACAACGACCATAAAATAATAATTGTTATCATAATCATGACCAGCGACGAGGTGCGCGAGTTGCAGCACGTTTCGGTCGTTCGTTCGCGCCCCGCGTTTAAGATGCTCGACGTCGTTCCGTTCGAATTACTCTGCGCTCGCGAAATCGTCACTAAAACGCGGATTTTACGCGTCCCAGCAACAAGGTATAGTTGATATCGATGTCGCGCGACGGGAGTATCGTCGTCTAGTGTCGCGTAAAACTTTTACGACGAGCCGTTGCCGTCGGTGAAACGCTGCGCGCGAAAACCAGTCGCGAATCTGAAACTTTCGACTTTCGACGGCGATCGATCGACGATGCTCGTAACGATCCTTCGGGTGTTATGGGCGTTAGAGAGCGCGAAAGATTGAACGAACTTACTCGCACGTTTTCTTCCGGTTGTTCTGCTCCGTTAACTAGTATTTTATCGCTGAACGATCTGCGGACCGGAACTCGTTCTAACATAGGGAAATATTTTTTAGCTTGCAGTTTAATGGGCACATGCAGACTATAGTAACATGTATACGTGAAGAATGTAGATTTTTACAGAAGAAAATGATGCAGCAAAGACAGAGTTGGAGGAAGGAGTAAAGTTAAGTGCGAAATCACTGTTTCGAAATATGTTGCGACACTCGAGTCGCGCTATGAGCATCTAACTTGGATGCCAAACGGCGTTGTTATGCAACAAGATGCAGGAAAGAGAAACACAGAGAGAACCGTGTCGCCGAAACCCGACGGATTACGTTTACGCGCATACAATGATCCCAATTACTGGGGCGATGGTTGTGGTAGTGCAGCCGCCGCCGCGCCGCGCATTGCTCTTTACTCTATACGCGGTCCCGGCTTAATTACGGTTCAGTTAATAATGAATTTAGCCGGGCTCCTCCTACGGGAACAAAGTTACTAAACGCGTATCAATTCTCATGTACTTTAGCGCTAAAAGCTGCGCGCGAGAACTAGCCCCGAAAAAGCGATCGCCAGCTGCGCGCATCCTCCCGGGAACTGTTTCGAATTGTTCCGTGTGGACTCGACGGTTCCCAGGTTTACGGCGCTGTCCAAGTTGGACGGATTCGCGGAATTCTACGGAATCCATACCGAAACTGGTTCCGGATCTGTTCCGGATTCGAATTCGCTTGGATTACGGACGAAAATTGTTGCTCGTCGTCTGCCGTCGCTGTGAACGGAGCAGTAGGTTTGCATAGTTCACTTCAACGAGCTACACGCACCTTACGAAACCTATGTACAATATACAGGGTGAGGCACCTCAAACAGGCCACCGGAATAACTCGGCTGCTATTGGTGTTAGGAAACAATGCATCAGATGGAAATTGCTTGGTTTCGAGGGAGCATTAATCTGATGTTAGTAGCTTTTTTGTAAATGGACGTGTAAAGGACACACGAAGGTCAACTTCATTTTTTTAAATGGAATGAGGTATTTTTTAATACGTCAATCGATACAGCTGGACATTCGTTATAAAAGAGTACTAACCTATGTATGTCGAAAAGTTAGTAGTTCAGAAGACATTTCAATTTAAATAATTCTAAAACACCATTACTGTCGTACTAAGTCGTCACTATTGTACCATTAAACTTTGTCCTTACCATATTTTACGTATCTTTGGAAACAACAAAGATATTTGAGGTGCAAACATTAGGTGACTCACCCTGTATAGTGATTACCTACGCATACCTTCGATGGACTGGATCTTCAGCTAAGATCTTCAGCTCTCGAACGCTCTCGAAGGCTCCCGTTCAACCGCATTGCTACACCGCGAGACTCCTGACCTAATTAATCGCACATCTGCCAATCCATCTCGGACTTTACACTCGGTAATTCTCGATCATGTTCTTCGCTGAACAACGTTAATCGTTCCTTGAGAATGCTGTGCCTGTTGGTAGTCTATGAACCCTCGTACGCTCCTCAAGACTAGTTGCATCGAAGAGATTAGGATAATACAATAGTTCACCCATTTTTGTTCTACTTATAACGTCAGATGTTAAAGAAATACATCTCACACCATGAACAGAAAGGGATCAATCGTTTTACAGTATGTGAAAATAGTAAATGGATGAGTTTTCACCCTGAGGAACGTGGAAGGGTCGAACAGACTTCTGAGAGAAGCCTATTTTGTTAAGAAATCGTTAAAAAATTTGGAATTTTCAAGAAGATCGCCGTTGATTTTCTAACAAGAGATTTCAGAGGGTACTATGCGACAAACGGCTTCGATTTTACGGAATTTTTCGAGCTGCTGAGTCCCGGAGACAGCGTTAATCTCGCCGGGGAACGATCGCGACCTTTCGACCGTTGATCAGCATTTTCCGCTCGTAGATCTTTGGTAACGAAGGGATCGAGGCGGCGGTCGCAGCGGGTGCAGTTAATTAAAGAGAAGATTTCATGGTTGGTCTGGAAACGGAGGCAGCGAACGTCCAACGCGACGCTCCAGTCTTGAGCAATAATAGGGAATTATGGTTATTATATTCGTCCCGGTGTATATACATATGTATGCACGTAGGTAGAAGCGGCTACAACGAAAATGGTAATTGGTCCCTGTCCGCCGGCCCGTAATACATATATTACCCACATATACATACATATACACCCAGCGACTGCCAAGGCCGCTGGCATACTACCCTCCGCGAATTCAATTCAACCGTTTGTCAAACGCGCGAGCGATGACACGCGACAGCGATAAATTACCACGAAGCCTTCCCCGTGACTTCCATCGTATCAGAATTAAAATTTCTTCCGCGCGAAAAATCGTGGTAAACGCTCGCACGATCAGAATCAGCCTGTTTCCGACCATTAGCGGACTCGTATTACTCGCGCGGACCCAGTCTCTATGGCTTCCGACGAGCTAAATCGTTTTCCGATGCCATCGATCATTCGTCTTTTTCCATGAATTTGTTATTCGCAGTTCATTCTTCGCCCGGGCCACGCGTTCTCGCCGGGCTGACGAAAAACTCTACAAAGATTTTGAGTAGACGGCGAGGCGAATCTTCGTGCAAAACTAAAATTGTCTTCTTCTTCATTCCTTGTCTTGATCAATTTGCCAAACAGAAGATAATACGACATTCTGAAACTCCCCTAATGTCTTCAGTACATTGTACAGTAGACCGTAACGCTTTCGCGACAACACACAAGATTTCCGAGAAGAAAGGAAGTTCTCCGTGGGAAGAAATTTTGTTGACGACGAATCTTGGTGCAAAATAAAAATTGGTTGGGTTAATCGTCGGAAACTGGAGCTCTATGGAGACGTGTTCTTTCTCTTGATCAATTTTCCTTTAATGTCTCCACAACATTAACGGTTTCGCGACGACACACAAGATTTCCGAGAAGAACGGAAGTTCACCGTTAATACAGAGAATTTGCAGGGGCTTCTTCCGGTCGAAGAGATTCGCTCGGCCAAAGTTTCTTCCACGCAATTGTGTCCCTTCGGAAATTAGATGTTGCTCGCGCGCAATTAATAGGAGTCGCACCCGCCGCTGTGGTTGGGCGTTCATCCTACGTTAACTAGGAAATGAACGCGGCGGCCATTAGGCGTCTTCGCGAAACATCGTTTGAGGTGAACGAGCCACCTCGCGCAGCTTCGTTTGCGGAACGCGGGAATATTATCGTGCACCGGGTGCGTTCCCCTTTGCCTCTCTCGGATTATTTGGCTGAGCTGCCCGCATCGATGACTGCCGTTTAGATCTCTCCTCTTTTTTTCGTCTTCCTCCACCGTAGAAAGCCGGTAATTATGGCGCGTTAATTGCGTCTCTTTTCGGTAAAAGCCTGTCATCTTTCGCTCCCTTTTTTTAATACACCTCCTCCGCAAATCGATATTCCTCGGTGTGTGTGCGTCTGTGAGCGCGGTATGTACAGTTTGAATGTACACACGCGACTATTTACGAGAATTGAGAGTGCGAAAAATATAACTTTTAACTACACTGCGGATATTTATGCAGAATAAAAATGTTTTGCTTTGATTGTAGGGAACAGGAATAACAGAAAAATTGTTTTCATCCTTTGACGACGTTGGCACATTAAAAGCAACGTTACGACATTCTTTTATTGTTTAAATCTTTTACTGTTTTATATTTCGCTCGGCCAATTTCTTCCTAAATGCATTTATGGCTTTCGAAAATTTTCAAAAAATGCAAGAATTCTCTCTTCACTTTCTTAAAATTCGTCTACAAAAATTGAAATTGCATAAACATCCGCAGTCTACTTATAAGTTATAATGCTTGAGAATAGTACAAGGCGAAGATTACTTTATTTGTACCGCAACTAAGTACCTCTGTATGTCTGTCTTTCTCGCAGAGATCAGCGAAGGACCTTTGATCGTTGCTAATTAAAAGACGAAGATGAAATATCTGATTTCTTTCAATTCCCGTTGCGGGTCAGGCATAGCGCAGAGGAATGAGCCATGGAATTTTCTGCCAGCTGTCGGCGAGCACCCCGTTACGTGGAGCTCCTTTCGATTGACCCGCGCGAGCGGAGATTAAAAATTTCATCGGGTTCCGACGGAACGCGGATCAAAATTGTGACGCGTCGACTCGGCGCGACGAATGCACGGCACACAGCACACGGCATCGATAAAATTGGCCGATCCGGTGGCCGACCGGACGGAAACGAGTCGATTCGAGTCGATCCTCGATAGCCAGGACGCGTTTGCCACGGGCCACGCGTCACCGAACGACCCCGGTGAGCATTCGCGCGCTCTCAAATTTGCTCTGTTCCTCGTTTTTTCTCGCGGCGCTGATCCTCGCCAGCGCGTATCATCGAGATTACACCACCGGCCTCGAAATCAATAATTTAATTCGGTGGCAAGATGGAGCCGCGCGGGACACGTTCCGCGTAATGAGAACGCGCGACCAGGGAGCCTGCGAATGCGACGCATACCGTCCTATAATTCCCGGGAATTCCTATTTCGACTTAATTCGAGAAATTGAATGCCGCGGGACTGGCTCGGGTCATTCGCGACGCCGACGGCAATTTTCCTTCGGGTTTGTCCTCGCACCTAATAGAACGCTTTCAAATTGTTATAACTACGACTCTCGAGACGATTGGAACCTCTGCAAGAGCCGAAACTTTCAACTGAAGTCGTACACTTAAATATTAATTTCTACACTCTGTGTGCGGAGATCTTTCTGCAAAATAATAATTGTGGCCGGGGCTCTTGGACCATGCTTATCCCGCTATACCCAAAGGGATTTCATTGAAAAAGAAAGGCATTACATTAGGCTTTGTTAAAAGTCTTCATCACGGGTCCGAGTCGTTAAAATACGGCACGGGCTTAATAATTGAATTGGCAGTGTAATTCTACGTTACATCGTCTAACGTTTCAAACGAAACAACGGCGCGCGATCAAAAGCAAAGATTCGAGTCAAATTGACCCGAACGGTGGACGAGGGTTAAAAGAGTAAACACAAAAGGGACGGTCCGATGCGTGCACTTCCAACGCAGTGCACTCGGCAGTCGCGACGAGCAATTCAATTGTTTCCCGTGGTTCGCAATGTAGAAGCAACGGGCCACAGTATCGCGGGAGTAATTTGAATAACTTTGTTTCCTCTCCGTCCGTCGATTCTTCCCCGTTCCTTCTCGGTTCTCGCGTCTACCGCAGTGACCGTAGAACCGCGTATACCGTGTACGACTCATTGTACACCGGTTTATTTGCAAGTATAATACAGTGGGTACATTGCGCGAAGAGGGAAAGAAAGTGCGGGGAGTAATGAGAGTCGCGAGAGACGGGGCGTGTTTCCGTTGCGTGAAATTCGCGGAATCTAACGAGTCGAACGTAGACGCCGCGTGGCATAATTACGATGAAAAAGACGGGAGACGCGTGTTCGATTAGAAAGAACGAGAGGCGCGCGATCGATCGACACGATGTTCCTAGATATTCCGCGCGGTCTAACGAGGTCGACGGCCAAGTTGAAAATTATGCGGAATTACGGGAGCCGAAGTTCACGGATTTGCGAGGACCCCGAGATCGTGCCCTGGATTTTGAAAAGCTTCTCGAGAGGACGCGTCCCATTCCTCCTGCTCTCCTCTTCATCCTCCTCGTCCTCCTTTTCTGGCAGAAGTTCGCGTCGAGCTGCGGGACGCGGATGACTCTCGCGAAACTGTTACGCCTTCGCAAAAAGATCGTACTCAATCGTATTCCACCCTTATGTTATTAACCAAAATTCACTACGGATGGTACATGATGTGATAACCAATAAAATATACAAGCTATGTATCAGGTGTGCAAATAAGTTCCTTCCCTTTTTTTTACGATCATAACTTGTGACTGAATTCGTATTAATTCCCGATTGTGGCTCCATCCGAAAGAGCGTTCCTTTAGCTTTAAGAAGAGACGTAATGAGTTCTCTAAGAGAGTTTCCAGTCCTATGCAACAATTTCAAAGAATATGGCGTGCGAGAAGCATCATTTGCGTCACTGCTTACTCTTCGCATTCCAGCTTAGGAAATCAACTGTAGAAGCTACTGTAATAGTTTGTGCGGCACTAGGAGAGAACGCTATATCTTACAGAACATGCAGAAAGTGGTACCAAAGATTTAGAGCCGGAAATTTTAATTTGGAAGACGACGATCGTTCAGGTGCACCGAGAAAGTTCGGTGACGGTGAGTTAGAGAAATTGCTCGACGAAAATCCGACCCAGACGCAAGAAGAATTGGCAGAAAGATTGGGAGTCACCAGGAATTTACCCGCCAGGTGGGAAAAGGTTATAGAGAATGAGGGTGATTACTTGGAGACGTAATCTTGTACCTGATTTATTTAATAAAATCTTAAAGAAAAAAAGGAGAAAGAACTCGGGTGACAATATATCAATATTCAGTCAAACTATCAAATGGCCTGAATGATCGAGCAAAACCGGCTTGGCACGGAACGTGTTAAGCGATCAAAATGAGACAACCGGACAACAATGAAAGGTTTCGCGAGGATTGTCCGATGGAGTTGCGAGTGGTTCCGCAGCAGTGCAACTTTCGAGCACTTTCTTGCGATCTGGTATATCCCTCGGCCACTCGAGACTGCCACCGGCAGCCGTCGATTTTTGCGACCAGGACATCCCCTGGTATACGACTCGCAGTTAATCCCCGGCGTGGACGTCGTCGATCTTCGACGTCGGATAAACCTCTCGCTCGATGGTCCGGCTCGGATCGAGAGACCAACGAGATTACCCCTGTCCATCGATTCATTTTAAACGAAGAAGGTCCGGCCCCTGTTACACGTTTAACGCGCTCAACGTTATAATCCTCTGGAAGCTTTCATTAACCGGAGCCCGGTTGCGTGGCGAGCTTATTAAAAATATCTTTTACGGTGCTCCGCAACTCGGCGGGAAGTTAAGACACGGAACTTCGGCCCGGCTGGATTATACGCCAGCGATTGTGCGAAAATTGCCGAGATAAATAGAAAGAAGACGTACGACGGAAGATTTTAATAAACACCACGAGAGAGGAAGTACGGAGAAGTACGAATGCGAACTGTGCGAAACGTCGTCGTCTGTACAAGTTGAAGAGATTATAGGGGAACATAGCTGCGAGAACTTCCCTGGTTTACAACAGGGTTTACATACCGTGTTTACCATAAGGGCCGAATTTATGACACACTCTTCTCCGCGTGGTCTCCCGCCGTTATCGGAGTTGGCAATTTTTTCGCACGAGGGACCGAAACTTCTTTCCGCCACGGTTCTCCTTCGGATCCGAGCGAACAGAGCGCGCGTTCCAGATTTTTATGACGCGTGCAGCGTGACAAAGAGCCCTCCACTCGGCTCTCTTCTTGTTCCGGTGTTGGGCTTTTCAAGTCGCGAGCGACGGCACGGTTTTTCTTCGGATTTTATCCTAATCCACCTGACACGACCCACATCCTGCGCTCCGCTTCTCCTATGCTCTTCTCTGCACAGCTATGCCGCGTGCGTTCCGTCTCTCTCTCTCTAGGCTCTTGTCCTCCTAACGGTTCAACTAATTGAAACGTAATCCTACGGTAATCCGGATCTGATCCGCATTTTGCATAAAGCCAAGCCGCCCGACTCGTTTTTTTTTTACCGTGGACAGATGGTAGAGAGTGGCACACGCTCTCTTCCGACTGTTGACGCGTCGCAAATCCGATATCGCTGGGTTAGGCGCGCGTGCCAACCTCCGAAACGTATCGATCGAACGCGGTGGGTCATCGGGGGGCTCATCGACAGCCAATTCCGAGTGTGATTTTTACATCTTGGCACCGATCCCGCGAGACAACCAGCCCCGGCTGACCCGTGCAAACAATGGGGATACGTGGACCGAAGATTTTCGCTGCCAAGGACGGGGTCTTCCACGGAAAACACTGCGACGAGCCTGAGAAGACGAGCTTCTCTTTCGGCAAATTAAAAGCTCCAGCTGCGAAAAGAATACAGGCACGAACAATAGCGTCGCGGCGTTGCTTTTCATCGCCTCTTTTCACCTAATTTGGACACCTCCCCCACATACGATACCAAGAATCATTTTGAAGGTCACCTTCATTTTTTTCAGTGGAATGAGGTATTTTTTATCGATTAGAATTCTTTTGTAGATCGTAATTTCCTAAAAAAAAAAGGAGAAAACTTACGACACTAACAAACGTAATTGACAAAACCAAAAGAGAAGTTTATTTCGGTTGTAGGAAATTATTGACATACATTTTTATTAGAATTTGTTCAGAATCTTCATCGCGAGTCAGACACGGTATTATAAGGCAAGGGGTTAATACGTTTAACAGTTTCAAAATAATATAACAGCACTGTTCAATTCCTATAAACTGTTTTAAATTACACCTGCCATTTGCGTCATAAAATCCGGGGTGTCTGATTATATATCACTGAAGGCTGGTTTAATGCAAATTAATTTCGTACAATCCAATATACGGGGTGTCCTCTTTTAAGTGAGAACGGCAGGATTTCTCGGAAGGCGTTGTCGTTATCAAAAAAGTGTTCATACAAAAGTTGTTTTAATTGTTTTCTTGTGGGCGGAGCAATGGAGGAGATCTGAAGACCAATCTACTTTTCTTAAATGGAATATTATATTTTTTTCTTGAGAAAATAATAGCAGGTAAATAAAGGTAAATCGTTAGCTTACGTTCTGCATCGATCGACGGCCGACAGCTAACAACCGCTGCTGAGTGGCGTCGAATGCGTCGGTGCTAAATTACTGCGATAAGACTCGGTATTGTAAACAAAGTTCGAACTTATTTTCCACGTGCTTTTTCCATTGGTTCTTTCATGATCGACAAATTAGTTTGAGACGTACATTCAGTGAGCGAAGAAGTCAGAGTATGAGAACTTTTAGTCCAAAGTTATTATTATTTCTGTTTAATTATTGTACTGTTCCGTTTAGCTTTTTGATAATGACAATACCTTCCGAGATATCCTGCTGTTCTCCCTTAAACAGGACACCCTGTATGTACATATAATACACGTATAGAGTTTGCCATTGTTTCGACATTATTACACTGAGACGAACGATTGTTAAAATAAATTGTTAGACAACGCGTCGGGGGAGGAAATACAATTTTACATGTCTGTTCTATTTGTTTAAATATGCACATTGCGCATCAAACTCACAGTCACTGCTCCACAAATGTTTTTTCAGCGGATTTGATATGCTCCCGAACACAAATAGAGCAGACCTGGCTGTTTATGTTAGGAAACGACGCAGCCGTTGTTATCCAAAGGGGTTGAACTAATCTTTCCCGGTGTTCCAAATAAAAATACAGAATATTGATTCGTCAAATACAATTACGGCAATTAATAACGCCGAGAGATTAAACGTCGCCGGTCGGTTTGTTTTAATTATCCAGTTTGACACACGGGGTAATTCGAAGCGGTGCTGTATACATACGTAGAACAACGTAGCATTCCCAACGAGTCTACAGTTACCAACGAACAACACTTCTCCCTGTCCGAATTGTTCATTGGCTCGCACGCAAAGTTCTGCGGCACGGTAACGCTCGTTCCTCTCCTGTTGTAGTTTCTAATTGCATCTGTCACTGCCCGTTACATCACCAACTTAGTGGTCGCTATCGTTGTCGATGGGATCGAACTTTGCCCGGAGGACCGTTCATGACTTTGGTCGACGGTTTGTCCGTTGGAAAGTGTCCGAGCAGAGCACCGATCCAGATTCGACCTTCGAGGAACCACGTAATTCAAAATGTTTACAAAAGAACGATTCTAATCCAGAATTCATCCGAGGAACGTTTCACAAAATTCTATCAGTCTATTATTTCAACAAATGATATCTCTTCTGACATTTTCTCATAAATTATTCCATAAGGCAAGACTATGAGCTCACAATGGAGCTTAGGCTAGCACTGTTTCCAAAGATGTATCTGTTACGCAAGTTCCATCAAAATTGTATGACTTATGTGTAAATTATTCTGTCAGACGTTACCGCGAAAGAAACTGCGAGACTACAGAGTTCGAATTGAGGAGCTTACGTTGATCCTCAACATGGAGCTTAGGCTAGCACTGCTTCCAAAGACCGATCTCTCACACGAGGTTTATCAAAATTATATGGCTTGTGTGTCAATTATTCTGACTGAAGGAGGGTTCGAATTGGGAAACTTACCCCAAACCTGGAACCAGCACTGTTTCCAAAGACCTATCTGTTGCACGGGAAGATTATGATTAGACTGCGAAGAAAACTTGTCTGCAACGATTGCAAGAAATAGAAACTACATTGAATGTTATTCCTTCCCTTAATAATTTTCATAGAGGAGAGTTCATATATTGACATCTTCTATGCTTAAAATTTTTTAACAATTTTGATTTTACATCTACTCAATTTTTATATAAATGCATGAAGATCCGCAGTCTACGTATGTTGACCGTAAAAATGGAGTTTATCCTGGGGGAGCACTGTGACTGAAGAAGCCCAAGGGAATCGGAAGCCAGCCGATCGGTGGTCGGAGGTTAATCGGCTCGGCAGGAGCGCGAGCTACGACGCGCTCGCAGCCGAATGGCGTTGCCGAATGGCAACAGAATGGACAGGGGTCTCTGTAGCGGATCGCGGCAGCTGAGCGCACGATCGAGAGGATTGCAGCCGGCCGCACGGAATAATGTGCCGGTATGAATTATGCGGCCGGTCGATCGGAAATTTGGCGCATTATCAGCCCCGGTTCGACCGATCGCGATTATGCATCGGAGGAAGCGCGAGTAATGGCAACCGAATCGCCATCAGCCGTAATCAACGTTGCTTTAATATACTCGACGCTGCGTTAATCGGATCCGGTGTTTACGAAATAAAGAGACAACGCGCGTTGGTAGAGTATAGCTACCCCTCGTCATACTCCGAGCGACAAGTTCGACACCGAGTTCCACTCTCGATGCATCGAACGCGAGTAACTAATCGAGATAAGACGCGGACGAGAACCGATCGGCGCGCCAACCAGTTTCGAAAGTTAGCTCTCGACGCTTCGACGGTGATAAGAACTTTCTTGCCGGGTTGTCCCGAAATTCCAGCAGCCGCCTGATCATACCGTTAGTCAATTACATTATTCATGATAGATTACCGCACCGGCGCGGAAACTTGTCGCCCACGCGTGTCCATAACTCATGGCCTGTCAGAAATTTCTTTGCCAGCCAGGACGAGTGCTATCTCGAGTCGAAACGAACCGGAAACTGCGCGCGGCTCCTGTCGATTATCCTGTCACCCTCTCTGCCGTCCCAGAGTTTTACCAACTTTCCCGCAACTCGCTCGGTTATTCTCTCGAAATTAATACCACACTCTTCACAGAAGGGCGAGCTTCTTTCAGACCGTCCTCAAAGAACTTTTATCGAGTCCTTTTCATTCACTGATTCGCTCTTTTCGCATCGTTCCTGGAAAATGATGGTCCCACGGTGCTTTCTTCGTTTCCAGATTGTAATCAGTAGACTGCGAATCTTTATACATTTATGGCGAAATTGAGTAGACGAAATTCAAAATTGATGGAAAATTTTTAAAATGTACGAAGTCAATATATGATCTCTTCTCTATTGAAATCATTAAGGGAAGAAACGACATTCAAATTGATTTGTATATCTTGATACAGACAGTTTCTATTTTGCACAAATAAAACGAAAATTACTGAGAGCTGAATTAGACATCCTAAGTAGGGATGGGATCAAGTTCAATATGTACTCACGAATCCGAGTCAAGTTCAATAACCAAGTTTCATTTCATGGGTTTCGATTACTATTTAAAAGCAATAAAAGTTTCAATGATTATACTTGAAAAGTATTCGTCGTATACAAGTAGTTATCGAACCTCTGAATGAGCACTTACAAGTTTCGAAAAGATCTTCGATGTTGAAAGTAATCGGAACTTTCACAAGTAGTACTCGAATCTTGGAAATCAGAACTTTATTAAATTCGTAACTATTTAAGAATAATATTTCAATTTATACAATACTTGGTTTTACCCTATTTCTTTCTTATCCATGATATTTCCTGCTTTTGAGAAAACTTTTTCTGAAGATACAGAAATGGCCATTATACAAACGTAGTCACGTGCAATTTTTGATAAAATGGGGTACTTGATTGAACTCTCACGCCAAAATAATAACGGGGCTTCTTTGCGTTCTAAATATTGTGATCTTAGATAATTTTATATGGTTCGAACCCGTTTGCGAGGTACTTGATCCCGTCCCTATTCCTAAGTCAATATATTGGTTCATTCAATTTCGTTTCTAATTCTTGCAATCGGTGCAAACAATTTTTATTTCGCATAAAAATCCGCAGTCTAGTAATCACTAAAATTACATCAGATATATTAAATTAGAGGTAAACTAGACATGCGTCGATCGAGACACGTTCCTGACCGGCAATAAGCACGGTCCACGAACAACATTCCTCAAAGTTTGAGGCGTGCATCGCACGGAAATTGTACCGCCTCCGAGCCACACGTTCAACTCGTCTCTTTCACGGCGGTCGAAGCCGTGAAAAATCCTGAAATACGGACTACGTGCACGGCGTGACGTTTCGCGTAATCAATAATTCAATGTTTCGGGGTTCGCGCATCCCGGATAATAATTCAAACCCGTCTTCGACGACGTCCCGGGGCCGCGCAATTTACAGGAGCTTGTCAAACATTCATAGGGCGAGGATGTTACACCGGGTATGGAAACGTTATGGCGTTTTTCGCACCGGCGAAGCCGTTTCCAACGGCAGACTTTTGTCGCGGAGGAACGCCGTAACTTTCCGCGAAGAGGAAGCGCGCCGGGTGTCGCTTCTTTGCATAGAAACGCGTCTCGTTACGCTCGCAGCTCTCCGAATAATTGATCCCTTGGAAATTAGTTTGCTTAAAGGAGCGTGAAACTGAGATGGCTGGGATGTGCGTAGACACTAGTTGAGATTGTACTAATTCTAAATTCTCCTCGCAAATTTATCCAGTGATTGGCCGCGTAAAGATGTCTTCCTTCGCGAAAGTGAAATGGTTGAGATCGTGCCGACATCGAAGTCGGTTGACGCAGGAAAAAACGACACGCATCGAAAGATGTACGATTCTGTGGATTTTAAGCAGAAACTGATCAAAAGTCGTGTAGAACTACGATTTTCACCATTTTTAATCGTTATCCTGTTTTAAAGGGCGTTCGAATACTTTCGTTACCCATACATTTCCCCTGTTTAAATTTAGCAGTTTGTCTACGGGATGATCAATGATTGCGCTGCAGCAAAAAGCAGCTTATGGCATCCTCTTCTACATAATAATGCCGAAGGAGATCACAGGATTACGTTGCTGGGAACGGCTTGTTGCTTCGCGATTGAAGTTGCTATTACCGAAGGACCCGCTGAAAAAGGTTCTGAGCCATGAACCATAAACCTTCACGAATTATGAAATATGTACATGCAGACCAGACGATCCATCAGAATTTTCTTTTATCTTGATAGCTGCTAAATTGAAGAACGCTGGCTCAACATTTTTCTATTGTGCATGAATAACAAAGTAACGACGACTGCAGGGAAAAATGAGGAGAATCGAGCCGGGGATCTGTTTCGTTCCGACGCGGCGTTGAAACGAACTTATCGGTTGTTTGTATCGGGCTGAGTCTAACAAGGTACGATGCAATAATCGTCGCTAACATCGTTTAAATCGACACGGCGCTGTACCAAACGGGAGTAAAGGAAAACGTCGGGCCGGGAAGTTAACGTGATCGACTGGTTTCGATGTTTGTGAAGGGGTCAATTGAACATGGCGAGGCGTGGCGTGCGGTAACGAATAATCGAGAGTAGCTCATTAACTCGCAATTGTTCCCAACCTCTCTCTCTCTCTCTTTTTCTCTCTCTCCATCCTATTCACCGTTCTCGAGCGTTCAACAATATCAACGACGCGTTTGCTTTCCGAGCCAAACGTTTTTCCCTTTCATCTCGCGTACACACAACTATCTCGTCGAACATTCCGCTCGGAATTGTCCGGTAATTGCGATTGATACGCCGCGGAAATGCGAGCGGAACGAACGAGTCGCGCGGGTCGAGGGCAACCATTAAATATCGAAACAACATCGCGGTTCACCGCGAATTTGAGCAACGTTTAACGAAACCACCCGAAACCAACCCGCTACAACCGGTCGCAGAGCGGGCCAGATCGACGCGCTATGTAGCTGCTCATGGACTAAATAATCGAAGTGCTCGTATCGATTTTTAACGAATGCATAATGCTTTTTAAACGCGCGTTACATTCGAACACGATGATATTCATTAAAGCTGTTAACACTTTACCTACCGGAAGCATAGGATTTTCAATATCTGTGCTCAGAGTTGGGTATTAATCGATTAAAATTTTAATCATGGTTGATTGATTAATGTGTACGATTGAAAAACGAAATCATCGAAAAATCGACGATTGATTCAATCGATCGATGAAGTTAATCGTCTAAAGTAGAAATCTAATCGTTAACCGAAATTAACGACTAAACTAAGAATTTAATTGTTAATTGCGATTAATGATTGAAGTAGAAATTTAATCGTCAATCGTTGATTAAATTTTTGCCCAACTCTGACTGTGCTGCACCAAAAGAAAGTATAGAAATTTTCTTTTACATTGCAATCTTAAGTGAAACTATTAGATGACGTTATTGAGGTGACTTGTTACTTCACAATGAAAATTGCTATAGCTATTGGAGGTTCCATTAAAAAGTGTTTAGCCATGTACCATAGATTGTTCAAAATTATGCAATAATCACCGGTCGGTAATGTGTTGAAAACTCTCGTTAGGATAAGCGGTCAACGATCAAACTTTTTCAGATACTTTTCCCGCGTTTGTGCACCGTTCTCCGCTGCGTTGTTTGCAACAGAACTGCGTTGCACATTGCACACATTGTATATTAACGGAGACCTCGTCAAGAATTGCTACAATTTCTTGTGGAAAAAGAAAAATGCTGACTTCCGACGTATGTCAGAAAATGCAACGCCTTGAACGGCTGCGCCGCGTTCGCCGTCAGCTTTTGCCTCTAACGACAGCCTTAATATAGCGCCTTGATATCGAGTCGGCAAGGTATTCGAGGCAAAGAATGTGCCTCGTCCTTGGCATTCCGAGGATCCCATCTCGCGCGCGAGCTTTGCAAAAAATGCAGCGGTTAATAAAAGCCAAAAGGGATGACTTTGACGTTCACCTCGCAGAAGGGGATTTACCTTCTCGCGGAGCACCTAATTTAATTAAAAATCGATTTAGAGGGAAATCCGCGCGGAACTTTTTCCGCGACCTTTAATATCCTGCAGACGCCGCTCTTTCTCTTCGGCGAGACACCGCACGAGACCCTCCACACACTTTTTCCTCTGCATTAGAATTTTCACTCTACATTACAACTTTCACGCCCGATATTAAAATTTTATTCTACATTGGAAGATCTACGTGCCTACGTCGTTTGCATATTTGTTAGACGTTCCGCGATGAAACGAGCGACGCCGTTATCCGTCGCTGTAAGTCGTTGGAAGAGAGAGACTCGGCGAGAAGCAGTACAAGGAAGGCAGCCGGGATGTAACAGAGCACCGGCAGCTCGCGATGTAATCACGGCAAAAAGTGACAGCCTCGTTCCGAGCAATTTTCGAGAGATGAGAGACAGCTCAACGCGAGATTTAACCCTACGGTGCACGGGTTCAGTCTGGACGGATCATCCACCGAGAGAACTGTTGTTTTTTAGATCCCCGTTCAGCTTTCCTGGGATTTCATTGATGCGGAAAGCTTTCGTCGGGGAACAACATTACGACAGAAAGAGGCTGCGCTTATATTAACGTATTCGAGACCTGCGGAATTCTGGCACGACTGTCTCCTCTAACCGAAGATGTTCTCCCAGTATTCGTTAATAAATTGGAATGAAACAACCACTTTTGGCACAACTAGTTTATAAAATGCTGCATAGACTTGGTTCTACGTCATCATTAATAAATTGATTGTGCATCATCATTTTCTACATCGATTAATAAATTGCAGTAAAACAACTTTTGACAGAGCTGATTTGTAAAATGCTTCATAGACTTGATTCTACATGATGATCAATAAATTGATCGTAAATCATCATTTTCTACATCATTATTATAAATTGGAATAAAACAATCGCTGTTGACAGAACTCATTTATAAAATGCTTCATAGGCTTGATTCTACATGATGATCAATAGATTGTTCGTACATCATCATATTTTCTACATCAATAATGATTAAATTGGAATAAAACAACCACTACTGACACAACTGATTTATAAAATGCTGCATGGACTTGATTCTATATGCAATAATCGAATGTCTCTTAATTAAATGAAATAAAACAATTGTTAAAGTGTGCTTCAGAGACTTCGTTCTACGCTCGACTTGATCCATCGAACTCTTCCTCGAGTTCCTTCTTGATTAAAATCGAAGAATTAACGACTCTCGTCTGCTTTCAGCAAGGATCTCCTCCAATCGAGATCTAAAAGAAACAGTCGCGAGTTTAATTTGTAACCTCGTTTTTCGCTCGACGAAAGGAAGGCGTGTCCGGTTAATTGGTCACCGTTCAATTATAAAAGCGCCTGTATCTTTCGCAGGAGGCTCTCGATCGTTCGCAGCTGTTAACGAAGCGAGGGACCAGCAATGTATCGCTGTGACGCGTCCCGTCGCAGTTACGTTGGTTTCCGCGAGTTAGGAAAATGAAATTTGCCAGTTGCACGGCGTGATAGAGCATCTGTCGCGCGCGTTATGCTCTAGCGGTAGCGGGGGCGTATGCATGTAGATACGTATATTCGCCGGAGTTGGGGAGGACATTATGCAGATTGAACGCGAGACAACCTAGCGAGTGTCGTGGGTCTCGACGTGAGTAGTATGCCTGTCTGCATTTCAGACTTGGTGTCGCCTTTGTATCGTTTAGTGTTGGATACTTTCTACGGGTCAGACAAGCTACATACGTTAAGATTTACCTTTTTCCAATTTGCTTCTTTTGCAAGATTCTTTGCGCACAGTGGTAGCAAAGGGTGGATGCCAAATGTGAATTTTAGAAAATTCATCTTGTTCAAAGCACCCTTTACAAAATTTCTTTATGTTCAAGAATCGCGGAGGCAGTTGTGCTTGGAATTTTTCGATCCTAAAAGTTTCTCAATATTTTCCGTGCACCCCCTTTTCGGAAATTCGTCTTAAGGAGGTAGTCTCGTTTCCAGAATCTCATTTCTCGATAATCGGGTTTTTTGGAAGATTCTTTGCGCTCGGTGGTAGCAAAAGGTAGATGTCACGGTTGGAGCCTCTAGTCGAAAATTTGGAAAGTTTAAATCCTAAAACTTTCCCAATATTTTCCTTGCGCTCTCTTTCCGAAAATTCGTCTGGACCAGTATCCTCAGGAGTAAATTGCTCATAGAAAATTACCGAGGTCAAAAGGATTCGATCAAAGATAAAGCACGTAGGAGCTGCAATTTTAACTCTGTTCGAAGCTCCTCGACGCGACTGTATACTGAAGCAACAGTTCCCGAAGCGTGGATCGCGATAAGAAGCTGGAAAAGCCTCGAGAGCATCTTCCGAATAAAATAAGACTTTCTTCAAGCCCCGAAAACAACGAACACCGTTCTCGACGAAGAATTATTATTCACTCTCGGAAAGTATTTTTAAAAATACACGCCAGAGGATCTTCTTTTTCCGAATATTTGCATGATGGAAACACGGCTGCGTCTTCTAATTAGAACCGAACTATCCTCCATGAAAATAGACACAGGCCAATGTTGATCGAATAGCGGATACGAAATTATTGATCTTGTCTAACTCGGATTCGAATTGACCAATCGCGGATGTTGCTCGACTGACCCACCCTCTCTCTCTCTGAAGCTGCCCCCCACCTCTCCCCCGAAAAAGTTTCAAGCTTGGACTGACTATTTGCCGGGCCTTGTAATCGATTCGATTTACCCGTTCGCAAATATCGGGCTATGCAAATTCCAGTGGGAAACACGCGGCGCGATTCGAAGCCGGAAAAACGACTACGACTCGTCCGGAAACGAGGTCAAACAAGACAAACGTTTGCGAAACCATTTTTATTATGTCCACGGAAACCGAGCGATAAAAAACGCTCGTGGGGCTCCGCAGGATTTATGTAAATCGTTTCCGGTTTTACTCCTTTTTCATTGGAGATGGACGCAATAAAAACGGGAAACCACTGGGGAAGCGACTTTTTCTGGTCAGAACTCGATCCTTCAACATTCAGCCTTTGAAAATATATTTTTCTATGAAATAGATATCCGCTGAAGCGTCGAAACGCAAATTGATTTGGGTCTCATGGAAATCACCGACACAGATTTCCTCAACGCGGTTTTCACCGACGACATTTCACCGACTCCAGATTTGACCGACAATAACTTTAGCCGACGCCGCCTTTGACCGAAAACGATTTTGACCGACAACGTTTTTGATCAACAACGATTTTGACTGACAGCGAATTTGATCCACAACGACTTGAGACGACCACAGTATGTATTATTACACAGTATATATTATCATACTGTGGTCGTCTCAAGTCGTTGTGGATCAAATTCGTTGTCGGTCAAAATCGTTTTCGGTTAAAGGCGGCGTCGGCCATAGTTATTGTCGATCAAATCTGGAATCGGTGAATCGGGAAGTGCTGAAATACTCTCAGTATTATTGCGGATATTTCAACACAAAGAGCATTTGAAAAAAGTGGTCAGAAAAAAGTTTGTTCTATAAAAACGTACACTTTTGTTGTTTATCAAGTTCCAAGAGCCAAATTGCAAAAAAGGGCTCTTTTGCGGGACCCCGCAATAATGCAGAGAATATTTCAACACAAAGAGCATCAAAAAATATTGCTTCTTCGCTAAATGCAGGCTGACCGGGTTTTTCGGAAAATCAAGCTGTTTCGTATTCTCTGCCAATGTCTTTCCTGCCAGAAACATGTCTCCTTCTCTGTCGCCGATTGGCGAGCGGAAATAGTGATATTTTATCTCCGGCGCACCCTTAATTGTGAATTGAAAAATCTAAAACCGGCCATTTCATTCGTCAATTTCAGTTTCTTTGAAATTCCTATAAGAACGAAATTCTCAAATGCTCAAAGAATCGAGTTTTTGGGTTCATTGAAGAATGGAGCTTGAAATTCGCGGTTGTATTCGGGCCTGTCTGCCGCTTCGAATAAAATCAAGTTGCCGAGATCGTAAAGCGCAACGAAACTGTTCCGCCGGCAGACAGCCAGCGGAAGAGAGAGTCGAACGCAAAGGCAAAGGTGGAGTCTCGTGGAAACTATCGAGGTATCTCGAGGCGTTTTGAATGATTCCGTTAGAAAAGGCACGGTTACGGTAGAGGGTTGGCGAGAGTGTAATCTTATATGCCATTTCGAATATGCAATGCGGCTTTCGTGCCACAGATTTTCGCTCGTATGCGAAAGGCCGGGCACGGCCAATCTTCGTCGACGGAATTCCGAAGCTTATTGCACGGGAGAAGCGCTCGGCCAAGTCCGTATCGCGAGTGGATAGTTCCTCGCGAGAAATCTACTTCGCCCCGACGAAAATTAGTTTTGGATTGTTGCGGATTTAGGAAGCTCCAAGAGACGCGTCGCGCAACGACAATGGCTTCGGAAAGAGAGTATCGCACCTGTGTTTGCGCGCGGCCAAGGCGAGATCGCTGAACGATGCTCGATTAACCCTTTTTAACTTTTTTTTTCCGGCTTAGTAACTTATTGGATACAAATTTGATCGTGTGAAAAATATTTGGAATAAGAACACATGCCATTTTCTTCTTTAATGTAAGAGAAAAGGAACTGAGAAAGAACTACAATTCTTAGTTGTAAGACTGAATGAAGCAATACCGGTTTCGCACTCCAAATTCGCCCTTTTGCAAATGAATTTCAACTTTTTATCAATCAATTTCACCTTTTGCAGATAAATTTCACCAATTAGCAACATTTAAAATTAATTACTTATTTATTTCGAATAAAATATATATTTAGAAGATTCGATACTCAAAAAGCTTCGATAAATACATCGATGTATTTATTGAAGAGCGTACATTAATTGAATACAAATAATAAATACATTCATTTTTAAAATTGATTAATCATACATACGTTTTCGTACATTATAAAGTTAATGAATTGGTAATTACTTTTAAATAAGTATTTGATGTACGTCTTTGCAATAAATAAAATTTTGAATCTCTTAACAATTAATTTACTTTATTTGTAAAAGGTTGATATTGATTTGCAGAAGGGTGAAATTGAATTGCAAAATGGTTAATTTGGTTTGCAAGACCTATACTACCACTACTGCTACAGCATAGCAATTGTTGAAGGCGCCGGAGAGCCGCCACTCTGTGGTCTCAATGATTACTAGACTGCGGATTTTTATGGAAAATAGAAACACTCTAATCGCCTTAATGGTTTCCTCAGTTTTCCCGTACTATTCCGCCGAGAGAAGGAAAGCCGGTTTCTCGGAGCTGCTGGTAGTGGGAGAAACGCGAGCATACGTCAATCGCACACGATTTAAGAGTCGAGGTTGCGGCCCGCGGCGATTGGAAGGGAAAAGCCGAGGGAGCCAACGGAAAAAATGGAATTTCGACGTCGGTCGATAAGCTGTCAAGTGTCTGATGGATCGAACAAGCGCGGCGTGCGCGGGGCTTGCCGCTGACGCTCGCATACACCCACACACACAGAAAGAGAGAGAGAGGGAGAGATAGAGTTAGAAAGAAGGGGTTCAGAGCCGCCCCGAGATAAAACCTGCGATCGAATTGGAATCCTCGGCGCACCCGTACTAAAATCGCGCACGAATCTACAAAATCTAGCGGATCGACAAGGAGTTACGAGCGTCTCGATCCTGATCGCGATCGTTCAAGACTTCTCGCGCTTTTGATTTCCCCAGGGGAAAAGCCGGGGCTCGCGATTGACTTCTCATCGATCCTCTATGTATACTACGACCCTCCCTTTATCCTTCTTCCACATCTGCGCGATAGTTCGAGGTGCGATCGAGCCGTTTCGACGTCCACCCAACGTCCACGCAGAATCGATTTTGTTGTGTGCTATCGAGATAAGTTAGTTTTATTTTAAGAGACAATTGCCTTTCGCAGGATATTCGAAGGACATATCTCGAATCTCCTTCCTGAAGGGGTAGTTCCATAAGGGCGCGGGATGCGCCTTCTCATTTCTTGATTATGCAAAGATGGGGGATCTCAGTGGTCAAAAAGGCTAGCTGAAAGATCGATCTAGGCCGCGATCGCCCTCAAAAGTCCTAGTTTTACGTTTACGAGGCGTAATTTGCATTATCCGGAAGCATACGATTGCGCATGTAGCTATTTTCATGAAGCTGCGACAGCTACATCTCTAAAAACCACATCTTTGTATTATTGAGAAATGAGAACGCGCATTCCGCGCACCCTTGTAATTCTGGAAAAACGAGTCTACCCCTCTAATGGGGCCTATATTCCGAACCATGGGGAAGAACCACTAACGTACAGAGAGAGAGATAGAGCACGGTGTCGCAGCATCCTGGGAACACTTTGTACGGCTCGTAAAGTGTCTCGCGATTGAATTAGGCCTCTCGCATCGATATCTCGGCGGAAACGCGCCTTTGAAGGACTAGCCAGACACGAGCACACTGGGTATCGGGTGTCCTCTCGACGTATTTATCTCCGGTGACGAGCGAGGACCCTTTGTGGATCCCGGGAAACACTCTCCGCCGTCTAGCTTTTCCGCGAGGCGCAACAACGACGAAACATACTAGGAACTTTTACCCGGGATCTTGTTACACCTTGAATTCTGATTCCGGCATCAACGCCGACGCGCGAGGGCGCGACGCAACCACGTTCTCTGATCTTCTCGCGTTAACTCGACTCTGAAAGGCAAATTCTGAAAGGGTATCGTCGCTGCATCGGATAATCTGTGTTGCAAATAGATCGTAAGTTATACCGCGCGTAACACGGCATAGTTGCGGCACCGAAAATCTTTCGGTTCGACCTGCAACGCGATCATGATGGACAGATCAATTCTCTGCGAACCTTGCGACGTTCAGAAGTTCAGATCGACTTATATATATATATTATTTATACTTTGACAGTCCTGCAAAAAAAGGTTCAAAAGGTTTCACTTTGGAACTCGTTGGAACTTCTTTGTATGTACAAGTCTAGAGTGTCTAAAAAAAAAAGTCTATTATATTTGCTTTCGCTTGCGACCCCGAAGTTGAGACATTTTTTAGTAATCGAATGCCGCTGGTTTGCCAGTCAAAGTGTAGAAACAACTAGAAAGAATGAAGGAAAAATTTGCTGCACCGTTTGCAAGAAACAGCTGCTGCTACTTTGAAGTGCCTTTCTGTGTTTCCTCGTTTGAGTAGGTATTACGGAAGATAGCGCGCGGGCGCGCGTAGACTGCGAATTTTATGCATTTATGACAAAAATAACTGGACGAAGCTCAAAACTGTAAAAACATTTGAAGAACCTGCAGTAGTCTTACTTTCAGCTCGTTGAAATTATTGGAAAGAAAATATCATAATATGTAATCTCTGAAATTAATTAATTTAAATATTTTATTTAAATTATTTAAATTAAAGAAGAAGCTGTGTAGAATTCCCAGCTACGAAAACAGCCAAACTTTCTTGGTTTACGTACCTAATTGTCATGAACGTTGGGAATTTCGAATTTTCCTGCACGAAAGAGACCCTCTCCCTTCTCCTACTGCTTGTTTCTTGATTATTTGTGGTACCCCGGTAAGATCTAGCCTACTGCTAACGGGCAGAGAAGCGAGGAACGCGCATGGCTAGCTTAGCACGCGCTCGAGATAAGACCGCTGGAGATAAGCATAATTTTACGATCTAGCCTAGCCGCGTGGACGAGATTTAGGGCCAGGATTTGGCGTATCGCTTACGCCAGCTCCGGTGGAAAAAAAAATTGTTCATGGCGGAGGAGGAAAGAGGATTTACACGCTGCGCAGGACGGGAAGTCTCGTTTTCGTCGGATACAGGAACTTTCGAGATGATTGCAATCTTCTTGTATGTGGATCACGCAACTCTTTCGCACCTACATAGGGTAAACTGTACAATGATTAGCACCCTAAGCCAAAATCGTAGTAAAAATCTTTTTATTTTTTTTTTTTTTTTTTGAAATCTTTAAACGAGCTTAACTTGCTGTTATTATAAAATCAAATAGTTTTACGAGTCATAAATCTTTAGTAGTACAGTCATTGGCACAGTAAAAAGTGAACGTTAAACAGGCTATTTATTTTATAATTAAACATATATGCACTTATTACATCTGTAGTACAGTACGAAATTAGGTTAAAAAAAAAGCGATAAAGTACACTTACTCGTAACGAAAATTTTAGTAAAACACTATTTATACTACACTGTGGTCATACGTCGGTCTTACTGGATGTACCAGCATTGCTAGCAGTCATATATGGAACTCTGTTATGAAAACTTAAAACGTTGCTTTGTAATATAAATAAGAAGCAATATATGTATAATGATTTTCTGCACCATGAGTAAATGCATAAAATCCGCAGTCTAATGATGACAAATAAAAAAAAATGTGGATCACACTACATCCGTCTGGCAAAATACAATTTCCTTGCAGTATGACTTTCGATTTTGTCGAAGCTTGAAACTGCAGATGAAAATGCAAACGGAGCGATTAACAAGATGTTAGTCCGCACGATCACGTTCCGAGCGTCTTATTCGATTGGAATTAGGTACGTCTGGCACGAAGAACAGCAGAATTCTTTCAGATATTATTACACTAGCCGTTCCGTCGGAAGGAACTCGTTCCCGAATCGAGCGGTTCTTAATTACTAAAGAATGAAAGGCAGTCGGTAATAAAGCTGTCGGGCGAGCATGTTACGCTTCTGCAATTTCTCCCTGCGATATTAAAACGACGTCTAATACCATGAATGGCTCGATGTTAAGGGGATGACGAAGGTGAATCCCGTCGGAAGGTAGAGAAAGGGCTCCTAAGCCGCTTACGTGTACACGGTTTTCGCGAATCCGCCGTGAACCGCTCCTCGTTTGCTCAAGAAACGCGCTAGCGCTCCAATTTCCCACATAATGGCGCGTTTAGACCGACCGAGCTAATTCTCGTTAGCTTCCACGTTCGAAAAAAACATTCGCGCGTGCAACGCAGAACGAAACGTAACGAACCAAAATCGCGCAAACAGCTAGAACACGCTCGCATCGTTTCAATCGACGTTCGGCGAATTCGTGTGCGAATTTTGTCGAAATGAAAAGCGAACGGGCATTCGTTGAAAACAGTGAAAAGGTTAGAATCCTTTAGCAATGCCCATCCATTATTTCCAACTTGTCCAAATGATTAACCCTTTCATCACCGATGACATGTCCTAAAAATTACTTGCGTCACATTTTCAAACAAAACACTTCATATAGATAATGAAAATAAAATCATGGTAACGAGAGTTATCTTGTCCATTGTATTGAGTTGAAAAAGGGGGCCCCGAACACAAACCATGATCCAAGATCCAAATTCTACGTTTTTCTCATAAAGTTATTTAGTTGGTGCCTTAAAATTCTATTTTGCCCAAGACCACAACTAACTATACAACTTATAACTATATAAGTATAACTAGACTGCGGATCTTTATGCATTTATAGCAAAATTGAGTAGATGTAATTCAAAGAATCGTTGGAAAATTTTAAAATTTGAGAATGTCAATATATGATCTCTCCTCTATTAAAACCATTACAGGAAGAAATAACATTCAATTTGATTTCTACTTCTTGCAACCGATGCAGACAATTTTTATTTTGCATAAAGATCCGCAGTCTAGTTATAACGCGCAACTGGGTACGAATGAAATGCCTATTCGGCTCCAGTCAAGATCCGCCAGTCTAATCGTGATATAGAATTGCCGCGATTTCTGAACAGTGAACGATGTGTTTGCGAATTGTATGGATTACGCGTGTTTTCGAGTTGCTCGAGCGTGAACCAGTTCGATAATGGAGATAAGAGTGGTCGCTGGTTCCCAGTTTTCGTCGAACAACTCCGTTGTTGCCGTCGCATAAATTCCGCCGGTTTAGCCGATGACTTATTCCACTAAACTTTCGAATCGGCTTACCGGAACGACTTTCCGTCCCATGTATCGCGAGGAACGGCTCGAAACGATGCGGAACGTATCCGCTTCCAATATCTTCCGCAACCGAAACCCATAACTGGTTAAAACGGTGGCTATCAAACCTTCTCGACCCTAGAAGCCCTTAAAATTACAAATTTCTTCTGCAGAAACCCTAAAAAAATTCTCTCGGACTTTTTCTAAGAAATTCTACGCGATTTAAACATCAACTTGTGAAAGGATTCTCTACGGGATTCTGCGGAACACAGTTGGAAAAAGAGTTAATGAGTTCAGAGCCATTGCTTTACAATGTTCTCTCGAAACCGGTGGCTATCAAACCTTCTCGACCCTGGAAACCCTTAAAATTACAAATTTCTTCTGCAGAAACCCTAAAAAAATTCTCTCGGACTTTCTCTAAGAAATTCTACGGAATTTAGACATCAACTTATGAAAGGATTCTCCACAGTTTGAAGATGAGTTAATGAGTTCAGCCATTGTTTTACAATGTTTTCTCGACTTCCATTTCCAATGGATATATGTATCTTTATTACGAAGTGAAACGGATAATTCCAAAGCAGAATTTTTTAATCCCCGACAGATTTATCGCGCGGTGAGCCTGTTTAGTTAAACAGGACACGTCGAGAGTCGAACACAGCGAAACGCGACCACGATGTTCGGTATTTCGACGTCACGGAGACCATTAAACGCGACGGTATGCGTGCCTCGATTAACGATAGTGGTCGAGATCGCTTATTCCCTCGATCCGGGAATGTTCGACGACCGATCCGGGACTTTTCGATCTGCCGTGACGAATCCGCCCTCGTGCGACGGTAATCACCGACGATACCGCGTCGTTCACGAGGGGTTTTCACGGTAGAAGTGCCGTTTCTCGCGAAAAGCTGGCTAAAATTCATGTTTTTCCTAAATGAAAATCCGTTGGCACTAAAAATTGCTGTACTATTATTTAAAATATTGTTTACTTTATTAGATATGTAGGTATCTAATCAATTACTGAACATTTAAATATTGTATCAGGTAGGTATTATATCATTTTCATAGCTACCAAATTTAATAAATCATACAGAATGGAAATATTCTAGGTCAGAAGAAACGTTTGATTTTCGAGTTAAAATAGCTCCGAGTGGAAAGAGTTAAAACGGAATCATTTTTATTAAATGAAACCTTGCAGGTATTTAAATGGACAAACGTTCATTCTTTCGGTCTCGAGTGGAACGATGTATATTTTTCCTGTAGTTTGACGGCGTTTAACAAATTCATGGAGAACTGTACCACTTCGCCCAAGTTTCTGCTAGGTTACATAAAGTTGAAAATTTAATTAGCTCGGTAATAGTACCTCGGCTAGTGAAAGCCAATCCGTTTCACGGTATCTTCGTAGTCTGGAAAGAAACCCGGAAAAACCGGCGCGGCGAATGGAAAGCTTCACGGAAGAAAGCTACGCGTCGCGTCGCGGGTATTCTTTCGCGGGAACTTTGCTCTTTAATAACTGCGGTGGTGCAGCGGCGGCGGATAATTAGCCGCAGTTTCAGCGACGCATCAGCCGCGGCCGCAATGAGACTGAACCGGAATTAGGTTCGAGTTAGCGCGGATCGGAAGCAAAAGAGGCGACCCCGGTGTTCGAAAAGTTGCTGATCCGCTCGAAAACTTTCCTTTTGATTTCCTTCGGAGGCATCGTCTGTTCCTTTTACCCTCGTTGTTCAAGCTTCAAGGGGCTAGACTCGTTTCTATCGCGATCGCGATGTTTGAATCGCAAATCGACAGCTCTTACTTGTCGCCGTTCCCGATCTTCACGTTCTTATTTAACAAATTGAAACTGATGTTGGCCGAAGTTTCTTCCATCCATTTAATAAAAATATCTCCTTTGCTCAAATGTGTAAGTTTTACGAGAAGAATTTCTAGTATTCTAGAATCTAGTATTCAAAATTAAAGACTTCTTTAAGGGACTAGACTCGTTTCTAGGACTGCAAGGGTGTGGGATGCGCCCTCTCATTTCTCGATACTAAGAAGGTGGGGCTTTTCAGTAGTCAAAAGCGCTAGATGAACGATCATTGCGTAAGATTAACAGAGTCTAATTGTTTGCTGATTCATTAGACATCTATTTCGAAAAGACAAACACAAATTTTTACGTTTACGAGTCGTAATTTGTATTATACGAAAGCACAAAGCTGCGCATATAGCCATTCCAGCTGCGACAGCTACATGCTGCCGAATAATGCAAATGACGCCTCGCAAATGTAAAAATAGGACTTTTCAGGGCAATCGCGGCCTAGATTGATCTTTTATCTAGCGCTTTTGACTACTGGGAAACCCCATCTTTGTATTATCCAGAAATGAGAAGGCGCATCCCGCACCCTTGTGATCCTGGAAAAACGAATCTACCCCCTTAATTCCCCTGAGCTGGTCGCACGAGGCGCACTTTCGTTGCTTCTCGCGAGCAAAAAGGCGGTGAGGTAGAGAAAGTAATGGCTTTAAAAAACCTCAAGGGGAAAGATCGAGGCTTCGGAGCTCTATCTGGTCGGGTTGCGCGCCGATTTTTGTTCCTGAATAAAGTAAGAGGCTTAACTGGGGAGGATCCTCGGTTCCGTTCAATCATACGGCCGTGATCTTAACGATCCTCTGGAAGCCGCGGAGATTGAACCGTAAGACCGTAATATTCTGTTCCGTATCGTACACGAATTCGATACGCCGTCACCGTGCCGATCAAATTGTTTCCATTAACGTCCGGGGACGTACAATGGACTCTTACTAGCTCGCCATCGGGAGCGTTTCTGGCGAGGCGAGCCACTTATGCCATACATAATGCAAAGGAGAAGAGAACCGACCTGGGAAACCGGGGTAATCTTTTGCGGAACGTATCGTGAATCGGAATGCGACTCGAACAGTCACGCTAATCATAAAATACTTTTGGTATACAGTACCTAATGTATAGACTGCGGATCTTTATTAGAGTCCACTGCTTTAAATCGTAGGTGCCCATTTTTGTCATAAATGCATAAAATCCGCAGGAAAATCGCCCCGAGTTTGCAAAAGCGTACCCTGTTAATCGCACAAGGGTTAAACGAATATACCTGGTTTAACGCCCTTACTTCTCCACAGTAGGGAGCATAAGTTTCATGTAGTTCGCAGTGTTTACTACACTCTAGTCCTCGCTTACGGAACAAGACCCCGCGCTCTTGTGCGATATTGATTAAACTACTTAAAGTTTCAACATTTCGCTAACCGAGAACTGTCGGAGATATCGAGACGCGGTTTAGTCTGTCTCATAGGATCGCTGTCGAAGTTTCCTTGTAAAAATCGTGGCAATTCTCAGTTGGCACGTTGCCCGGAAAAAAAGTTTTATTCGAAGCTGTCCTTATATGTATCACAAAAATGTCCCCGGGAACTCGGACGGTGGATCTTGAACGCTACATGGAAACCGTCTGTTACGTTCTGTGGAACTATAACGGAATTACAGACGGGGGAAGGGGGCTTATTAGACGAACGGCGAGCCGCGGAGCAAACTTGTTGGCCAGCAGCTAACAGCCAGCAAATAAGGGAACTCCTAACGCGTTATTCCCAAGCCGGCTACTAAAGATCCGGATTTTGCGCGAGCCAGGCTGGGATTAGATGCCAGATTTGGCTCGAGTTATCCCAGCGAAGAAACTCGGCCGCTAAAGGGCTCCGTTCACCCGACGATAACCGCGTCGCGACGCCAAGGAAACAGCTTCATCCCTAAGCTATTCTGCTTCTCACCGTTCGACGTTCGACACGCTTCTTTCACCGAGATATCCCAGAGGCTTTTGCTCCCTGGTGCCTCGACTTCAACTCGCATTCCTCCCACGATCCTTTCAGCCTCGTAGGAATTTTACGTTTTAATGACCTCGTATATTCTCCCATGCTCGCCACGCACCGCTTCAGTCTACTTCCACCCGTTTATGGTCGTCCGTGTCTCGATGCGCAACCTTAGCTCTAGCTAGGTTCTCGGTTCTGCCAGCGGGGGTTCTTTCTCGATCCTCGTTTCGCGGTTTACGTGGGCGCGGTTCGTAAACAACACTTAGCGAGCACTAAACCTTCTACACTTTTTCAGTCATCCGCTCGTTTACTCGCGGGCCGGATGCTGTCGTTATCGCTACTTTCTTTGACCGATATCTTACTCCTACGTTCCCGGCCGTCTGTTCCACCGATGGCGAACGAGGTGTGGACTTTGACGAGCTATAGTGCAGCGGAACAACCTTCGATACAGTTTACGGACCGCGATTTAGAGAGACACGGATAGAAAAAATGGCCAATCCCCAAGCAATTCGGGCGTGGTGACAGGAACGGCCGTTTACCGGATATAAAGCTTTGTCATCGGTTGCCATCTCCGTCGAAGGTTAACGCAGCGTGTCAGCCGCGTTCTTCTTCGTTTGCCGTCCGCAAACTTTACCCTCGTCGTCATTCTCCTAATGGATTCCCAGCTGTGCCGGCACGTCGCGACGCGGCTCTTCGCGGCGTTCCCTCAAAAACCACTTTGTCTTCCCGACGCCATTGTTTTCTCTCGGGCGAACGCAACCTGTTCCTGTCTCCAGACGCAAAGTCCTCCGGATTCGAGGATGAACAGAGACGGTGCGAGATTTCAGAGCCGATCAAATTAGCGGGACCGTCGATGGTGCTGTATCTCGTCCAGTTAGACGGGATTGAATTTTCAAAGTATCTTGCTTGTGCTTGTGTCGGAGTATTGTCGGTTTTGGCCACGTTTTTGTTGATTTGGGACCAGTGTGCGACGGAGCGACAGATCGATGGGAAATGAGAATAACGTTGTATCCTTGACCTTCGATCGATCCGACCATCGTGTGGATGAACGCAAACGAATCCGGTTGTCACCGAGACGTAGTGAAATAGATATGTACGTAGGTGTGTCCGAGAGCTTCACCCGCGGCTGGCTATGTAAACAGCAGAAAGCGAAATGCTCCCTGGATATCTCGGGAGTTGTGTTTCGGGAGAATGAAAATCGAAATGGTCGACGAGCTCGGAAACGTCTGGAATTGGTCCCGTGTCGAATGTTACCGCGGTCTCTGGCGAGACATATTTTCCGTGCGGATTTTTCGCTCCGCGCCTCATTCGGCTGTGCGTCGCGTTGCATTCAATGTATGTAAATAATCGTAACCAGCTGCGCGTCGAACATTTATTTAACACATTTCATGGTACGAATAGTCGTAGAAAATTTTTAATAACCTTACGGAGGTGTGTCCGTACAGTAGCGGACAAAAGTTTAAGACGACTATCTTTTTAATATGTATGTAGAAGAATTTAAGGATTTTCGTAATTTCCAGTGTCGGAAATTTTCAATTTTGCGCCGCCTCAGAAAATATCGTATTGTATTTAAGTTCGTGTGTATTCACATAAATTAAATGGAAATTATTTCATACTTTTCAGTGGAACGAGCAGAATTTGTAGAACACCGTAGGATGGTATTTCGGTCTTATTGGTTATTTGCAATAAAAACCGCGAAGAATGAAAAAATGCAACATATTTTTTCACTGGACCACCCCCGGGAACATACTCTACAAGATGCAAAAGGTTTCGTTCCGATTGGTCCATCCATCTCGGCGTAATCGGCGAACATACATAGGAAAAAAGCGAAAAAAAACGCACAAAAATCGAATTGAGTAACCTCCTCCTTTTCCGAAGTCGGTTAAAAATTATTATTCATATGTACATGAATCAAAGTGGTTCCAGTTTCACGGTTTTTCGACACGCGTACACAATTTTTTTTAGCAAGAGTTAGAGGAGAGTGTGCTTGGAACTTGGCGAATTGAGAAAGAGGCCACGTTCGTCCGCAATTGTCCAAACGGAAGACTGTTGCAAGGGAACATGCTGAATTCGCCAACTGTATTTATCAAATCGATCGGTGCACCGGCGGGTACACGTCCCGATATTACTATGCAATACGGTCCCCCAACTTTAAACTCGGCCGGTGCACGAATGCACAGAGCTGCAGCCGTGCCTCATAAATGCAACCTATTCGGCCTCTCTCTCTCTCTCTCTCTCTCTCTCTCTCTCTCTCTCTCGCTGGTTCCCAATACGGACACCGGAAATTCGATTCGCGGAGAAGTATTTCTCCGAAGAAAGTTTGCCAGGTCGTGAGTGGAGGCAAAAAGCCGAAAATCGATTCGATAAACGGTGGCAATGGCGGCGGCGGCGGCTAAACGGTAATTCCAAGGTGCCTTGAATAAAATCATGGACGGCGCAGATGTTCTCTGGGTTTCGTGCAATCTCTTAGGTTCCCCACCGTAAATAAATGTGGGAGTATCCGTCTGGCCGGTAAGCCGCGTTAAAAATTACCTCCGCGTTAGACCAGAGTCGGAAACGATTCGTTACCGCATTAGGAGGTGTCATCCGAGGAAAATGGGAAACCGTGGGAGAGCGTGGGAAAGCCTCGGGAAACTGGACACGTTCTCCGCGTACCCGTGGGAAAATTGATTTTCCGAAGCAGAAGCGATCGGTGTTATTCCTGAAGGAATTTCTCGAACCGCGCCCGATGAAAATCGAGGGAATAAGGGATGCTTTTATTGTTTCGCCCCCGTAAGTAATCTCGTCTCTTATCTTCCGGTAAATAAACATATATAGCGAACCGCCCGACTAATGCATTTGTAGAAGCCTCTCTTCGTTTCTTTCTTAGCACGTTGCCTACCGGTGATTAACAGACTTTTTAACGGATCGTTTGACAGCAATTTTAATTGCGAAACAACAAGTCACCCTCAGCAACGTCGTCTAAGAATTATTGATAATCGATGCGAATACGAATCTCTTCTATTAATTGGAGGAAACACGGGTTAGAAATAAATTGAATTCGTCAGTTAACAGCGATAGCATGCAAATTGTTTTAATGGATTTGGATGGAAACAACCCAGTCTCTGGTGATTAACCTAAATGACCAGCTGTTTCATTAGAAGCACGAGATTGAGTAATAAATCGAGTAGGAGCACCTTCAAAAAATATATAAACCAAATTGTCGAAATGGTCCAACATTCCAGCGTTAAATGGAGCTTCTCAAAAACGAACTAGCAGTCCCTGGATTCCTAAACGGACAACGTTGTGGTAAGCCCAGTAATTTCTTATTTCCGCAAAGGGGTCAAAGGAGCACCTTCAAAAAAATGTTTGGAAAATATCTAAATCAAATTCTAAACGATCCCGAGCATCGGGGCCTGTGATTTTCGAAATTGTACAACACTCGAGCGTTAAATGGTGGCTGTCAAAAAACGAACTAGCAGCCACTGAATTCCTAAAGGGACAAAATTGTAGCACGCCCGGTAATTTCTTATTTCCACAAAGGGATCTGCGGGCACATTGGCTCGCGTGGAATTTAATATTTCACAATCGGTTTCGGAGGAAAATAGTGCCAGCACTGGTGCCCTGACCCGTTCATGCGGGTCCGGTCGATTTTTCCATTTTCCCATCGACGCTCGATCTCAAAAACAATCGACTCGATCAACGGGATATATTTCGATCACGATCGCTCGTCTAAAGCGCGTGGGTAATGCGCGGAAGCGGCAAGCTTCACCGGCCGCCAATACTTTAATCCTTTTATACTATGTATATTGCGGCCACTGTTCTGCGGTCGAATAAATCAAATTCGACCGGCCAATCGAAATAATGTCGGCCCCGAACACACCGCTGGGAGTTTATATTCAATATTTTCATGTGTTTCCCACCGTTTACACTTCACGCGGGGATAAATCAGCCTCGCAGCCCAGTTCTTCCGCCATGAACGCGGAAGTACCGAGTGTCAAAACGTCCGCGGAAAGTGAACTGGAAATGTACACTGATGTTTTCTGTATGCTGGCAAATTCAAACACTTTGTAAGGGACTGGTTCTGTTAAAAAAATGTTTGGAAAGGACCCGAGTTGTCTTCAGAAATAATTTACACCGCACTGCATGTCCGGGTACGGGTATCCTCGATTCATTTAAAATCAGCCGCGCGGCCCAGTTCTTCCGCCATGAACGCGGAAGTACCGAGTGTCAAAACGTCCGCGGAAAGTGAACTGGAAATGTACAGGATGTTTTCTGTGTACGATGGAAAATTGAAACACTTTGTAAGGGACCGGTTCTGTCAAGAAAATGTTTGGTAGGGACACGAGTTGTCTTCAGAAATAATTTACACCGCACCACGTGTCCGTTTTATACAACGAACAACGATACTTTTAATCGCTTGTGTCGCGGCGGCAAATTGCAGCCATGTTACAAAAGGGAAACGGTTTTTCGAACGGAACGCTGGGTCTTTGAAACTGACCGCGCGCGTCGTGCAATTGATACGGTCATCGAATTCAATAAGTTATTACTTTCCGATCGATTTAATGTTTCCACCGATGCAAGGTCCCGGCGATAGTCCGCAATAACGAACGACGCGACGACGAACGACTGAGAACTTTCTGACGGTGCACTCTCCGCCGGAAATTGAGGGGAAATGGAAAAGCATGGCTTCCTTCTTTTCTTGTCGCATTGGTCATCGTTATTCCCCGGCTACCCACGAGTCGGTGTGAAATAGAAATTGTGAGGGGACTGCAACGATCGTCGGGTAACTGTTATGCCCGGCGGATGAACGCAGTCGTTCCGATGGATCCCCTCTGGGGACTGTCTCTCACATTTTGCAAATGTTTTTCACAGAAACATTAACTTCTTCAAATGATTAAATTGATTTGTAAGATGAAACTGAAAGCGTGCGTCTAGACGCTACTTTAAATAAATAATTATTTAAATAAAAATTTAAATAACAAGTTATTTGTTATTTGGATATATTCAAATAGGAAGCAAAAATAATTATTAATTATTTGAGAGCAAGTCCAAATAGAATTATTTAAAATAATAAAGTTAGTTGTTATTTACAAATACAATTTCAATTATTATTTGTATTGACAAATAATAAATTAAATTGTATATTTGTATAGGCAGCTAGGCCCGACCACTATACAAAATACAAGAATAAGAGAAGATCAAAAACTGTTTATTCGATTTCCACCTCAATCCAAGTAATAAATAATCTTTTATTTGCAAATAAGAAATAATAGATGGATCACTTTTGGAATTATTTAAATTACTATTATTTAAATAAAAAGTTTAGTTATTATTTGCAATTAAAAATCACACGTTTATTTATTATTTAAATAAAATTTTCCCATCATTTTGAATGTCATACCAATGTGTTTACAAGTACATATTCTTCATTGGCGAGGCTACAGTATATCGTGTTGCGTATAAAAATACAGTACTACTTTTCCCTCTTTCATTTTTTTCTAATATTTACTATTTACAAGAAAAACGCTGGGGCTAGTAAATAATATAAACAATGTTTATTTTGCATAAAGATCCGCAGTCTAGTAATCAGCGATATACAAAGTGGAATGCATCGACAACGGAAGGGGGGGGGCGAATTACCGGCGAGCATAATCGATTGCCCTGGCAAGCCTCGAGTATTTAATCCTCGATCCTT
Source organism: Lasioglossum malachurum (assembly GCA_028455605.1). Taxonomy (NCBI): domain Eukaryota; kingdom Metazoa; phylum Arthropoda; class Insecta; order Hymenoptera; family Halictidae; genus Lasioglossum; species Lasioglossum malachurum. Next base: position 26,094,725 of record CM052311.1, on the reverse strand, counting down.
AAAACAATTTAAGACGAAAAGCCATCGGGCCATCTTCGCGCGCTCATTAGCCGGTGCTAATGGACTTGTCTCCACTTACCTGTAGGTAATGAAGGCGAAGACCAGCGCTACCAGGGACAAGCTTCCGCCCAGGACGACGATGAGACTCAAAACGCCGTCCTGATCGAACGAGCTGGCGATTCCCGTGGAAATGCCATTAGCGAGACCCCCGTTTTCATGGGGGAACCCGTGGATCGCTCCCGCGTAAAGTGTCTCCATTTCTTCGCTACACTCGCGTCTGAAATCAGACAATTAACTGAAATCCTTCTTCTTCTTTGCATCTCGTCGTCTGTGTTTCCCCGTTGCTACACCGCAAGGGAATCTACCCGAGCAGCGACGTAGAAAATTAAATGTTGCACCGCGTTCTCGATACGAGATCGAGTCAACGGATTCTGGCGCACCGCTTGATCCGACGATGTTCGTCCGCGTGCAAATTTAATTATGCAACACTGTATTTTTACCATGAATTTTCGGTTCGCCGTCCACTGGCATTTATTATTGAAACGTTATTATATCTGGGCTGTATAAATTACGCGCGATCGCGCGGCGAACAGCAAATCGAATGTTTGAATAAAAATATGCTTTACGGGCAGTTGATCGAATGTTTCGAGCGTGACGCCGTAAAACTCATCAATTTTCCATGCGTCTGGAATTCTTGAAAACTACGGTCTAGAATCTTCATGCGAATTATCGTTTTCATGTTGAACTTTGTGGAAATCAATTTTTGTTAGCGTCACGTGCTCATGCATTTTAAACATTAATCATGTTTATGTGTACTGCAAACATAATCCATCGCCTGCTTAATATGCATAACAGGTTCCCGATGGGATCAGCCCGTGCGTCCGATTAAATTCTAACAAACTCCGATTTGGTATCAGAAGGTCGAATGAGATTAAAGTACAAACAAAATCGTCAAAAACGTTCGCGTATTTTTCTAATCTCGGGATTTGGAAAAATATACTTCATAAAAGGTAAAGATAAGACCATTGTTTACATTATTAAATGTGTCGGTATCTAATCAATTACTAGACATTTAGGTATTGTACGAGGTATTATGCCAATTTCGTAGCTCCGAATGAAAAGGTTTTGAGGGCCGTCAATATTTTTGTTGTGCTCAGAACAAGAACAAATTATTATTTCATGATAAATTAGGAATAATATTAAAATATAAAGTACCCTACTACCCTATTTCTGATATTTTTACATATAGTCCCGACGATAAATCATAACAGTGAACGATATTATCATGTTTTAACATTTCCAGGTGAAACGGAGTATCGATTCCGGTGTCATCGTGACTCGATTAGTTTCTTGCGGGTTTAATTTACGATTTCCACGGGAAACAACCATGCGACGTTGGAAGTCGCGAGAATAGGTTGGAATCGAACCAGACCGGAACGGATTGGAACGGGAACGAGACCGATATTTTTTCGCGCCATGACACCTGGGAAATAATTTCATTTGCGGGGGTGCAGCAGGACGCGACACAGCACGGCGTATCGTCCGGGAAGAGCAAATTGAAACAGGCCTGGTAATTTCCTGTAAAGAGGCGAATCAAAATGGCGCCGAGGCACCACCGGCCGCAATTTGCGGCCTCTCCCCATCCTCCCAATCCCCTCCTCGTCCACGCAAATCCCCAGTAATGTACTGAATTTGTAGCTGTCGCGTAATCATCATTACGCCAAGCAAATTCAACGGTTAATTGTCACTGCGAAGAGGCTGTAGAACGTTTTAGCAGATCGCGCCCGCGAATTTCGTTATAATCGCCCGGTCATCTGTTGCGAACCAACTATCGATCGTGATCCATCGAGAACACGCACGACAAAATTTTAGAAAAGCTTTTACTCTTTTTTCACTGCATCGGAATGCAGTCTTGCACGCCGATTATTATTTCTCCGGTGTTCTTCCTCTTCGCAAAACGATAATTTACGGTACTTCAAATTCTGTATCGGCGATTATCAAAATTATCAGGAAATAATTCTTTCCTTTCTGTTATGATTTTTGTGATATACCAAATTGAAAAGACAGAAGAATCGAGGATGATCAACGCTTTAGCTACGGAATGAATAAGTAACCAAACTATTAGGTCGTTCGTTAGGTCATAGAACTCAATTTTTTTGCTAATAAAAAACGGTTTCAAGTTGCCTAAAAAATCGCAAGAGATCACAGAACAAAATGTCACAGAACTTCTTCTAAATAGTAAAAAATTCGCTTTCATTTTCCCTGGAGGAAGCGAAATGACTTTCCGAACGACCTAATAATTATAGATCAATTATATCCGGGATTAAATACGAAGGATTAGGATCGAAGATTGAGCAGCGCTGTAATTGGAAGCATTATCGACGGTAATGCGGCAAAGTTCGCACCGTGTTGCGTTGGTCGGAATCCGGTTCCCGTATCGATCTTTTTTGACCGTTCGCACGTCCCAGGAACACTTTTCGCCCGACGCGACGGGACGCGACGCATTGTTCGTGAAAAATACATAGAGCCACTCGCTCGCTCGGGAGCTAGTCCAAATTACTGGCTGGAAAAAAATAATTGCTTGGAAAGGCGGTACACGCGTCGTGTAACAATACAGGGGAGTATAAACTTCGGCGATATACGGTCCGAGCCTCTCTCTCTCTATCTCTCTCTATCTCTATCTCTCTCTCTCTCTCTCTCTCTCTCATCGCGAGATGTATCTTCCCTCGTGTTTCCTCCAAACTTAGTTACGACCGTCAAACTTATCGCTGAAACCAGCCCGGACCGGCCATCTCGAGCGAACGACCCCGACGACGTTGGAAATCGTAATTCGACTGTAGCGAACGCGATATGGGCGCAACTTTTTATTGTCCTCGAAAACAATATACTGTGCTGGGAAAAACCTTATCGTTCCATTTATGCTCGGACCGGCCTCGTAAAAGAGACCGTCGAAGAAACCGTTCGAAAACACTGTTACTCTATTTTTAGACAGGTACAGGGTGTTTGGCGATTCTGCACCTCCAGATAGGTGGAGATTTGTTACAAAAACGGACCGTAAAATTCACCTAGTTATTACTAGACAGCGGATTTTTTATGCATTTGTGAGTAAAATGAGTAGGTGTAATTTAAAACATTGTAAACATTCGACGAATTTAAAAATACTTTTATATTATTGTCAACCTATTGAACATATTAAGAGAGAAAATTTTCTACGTCACTCCGGTTTGCTGCAATTCAGGTGCAAAATTTGAATTTTGCATGAAGATCCGCTGTCTAGTTATTACCAATGAAAAATCCGCCTAAAGTACCGCAACCCGACCAACAGAGGTGTACGTTGCATAGGTCATGAGCCCGTTGTACAACGTGCACCTCTGTTGATCGGGTTGCGGCACTTTAGGCGGATTTTTCATTGTCATATTGCCATGGAGAACCACCCTCGAATTTCAATTGGTTAATAGTAACGGACAGTTATTACTAGACTGCGGATCTTTATGCAAAATAAAAAATGTTTGCATTGACTGCGGGACACAGGAGCCAAATAAAAATTATATTCTTCTTTTAATTATCCTATCAAGCTGAAATTAATACACCGATGTCCTTAAATCTTCTTAATTCGACCACTGCTTTAAATTGTGCGTGTCCATTTTCGTGATAAATGCATAAAATCCGAAGAAACTGTTGCTTCTTCCATGAATAATTCGAATGGAAACAATGCATCGACACTTGGAATTGAAAGATCGTGGAATTAACAAATTAATTAGAACGATTATATAGCGACCGTGTAAAGAGACCGTTTTCTCCTGTAAAGAAAGGACTTCGGCGCGCATAAACATTATTCCGCGCTTATCGACGTATTTTGATCGCGCGAAATCGCGCCTCTTTGCCCGTTGTACTACACAGCGACAGCTCGTGCACGTCGGTGCTCGTGTCCGTTCTACGTTATGCAAAAAGATTATCGTTGTTATTACGTCGTAAAACGCGAATTCGCGCGCGGTGGTCGTGTGTAAAACTAAAAAGGATCCCGGGAGCCCGAGCATCTCTTTTTTGCCGTTGCGATTATTTTTGCGAGAGACGGGTCTCTCTCTCTCTCTCTCTCTCTCTCTCTCTCTCTCTCTCTCTCGCGACAGAATCTCGTCGATGGAGCCTCGACGGTTGTTTTCCTTTTGGAAGCATCGCTCCCGAGTAAGTCGAACGATCGACAAACAGCCCGACCGTTCTATTCACCTGTGCACGTATGCATGTATGGATTTCATTGGCTGTGTGTATGCGGCTACATATTTTTCTATCTGGTTTTGCGCATGGATTCGGCACTCGTTAAATATAGTGACCTTATCGCCTCGGTTTCCAGCTCGATTCACGAGAACGCTCGGTGGCCCATCGGAAATAAACTGCCGGGGTGTCGGTGTGCAAGTGTGCACCACTCTTTTCTACTCGTTAATGGTTCCGCTAATGCCCCGGCCACTCGCCATTTACCATCATGAGCCGTTATACATATACTTCTTTATCACCGAATTACAAACGGAATGGGTATACCCGATGGCACGCGCGCGCCCGATACGCTCCAAAGGAGACGGCATAAATCGTTTCGCGAACCGGATCCACCCAGCCAACTCCCATACTCCTTAAGAATCATTGGGCCAACTCGAACAAGATCCATCACCGGGAACTTGGACTCTCTTTCTCTTTGTCGATCGGAAATCTACGACCACCCACCGTAGTCCTTTAGCTAGGCCAACGTTGACACTTATGCAACTTCCAAGACTCAATTGCAATTTCTCCAAATATATTTTTTCCCTTATCAAAATGACAAGATTGATTTATACTACTAAAGATATGTGCTCGTAATCATAAAAGTGGTCTAACCGAAAATTTAGAAACAATGAGTTTGTGACCACTGGCTGTATACCTGAAAAGGCTGTTATAGCAGACAAAAAACGCGCACGGATCAGCTCCGAACCGGCTGATTATTATTTACAACCACCGCGCTCCGACAACTTCAACCCCGACAGATGGGCAACACATGCGACAGACCTACCGAATCAGATCGATGGGATCATACAATACATACTACATACACACACATACTTTTCTATTTTATATACAGGGTGTTTCGTGAAAAATGAACCGTTGGAAAGTGCTTGTTAATTCAACATTATATGGAATTCGTTTAGTGTTAATATTCTTTTGTTCGAAATATCTCGAAACAAGAAATATGTGCACAATTTGTGCACTATGTATTACTAATTACTTTTGATAGTGGATTTTATACATTTGCAAAACTGCGGAGACTAGAAGAACTGGAAAATATCGTTATTTTAAACTCGTATGAATTATTAAAAGAAAAGATTCATTTTCTTATGATTTATACAATTTTTAGGAGAATATTTAGAGAACGGAATCGCCGCGCCATAGTAAATATGCACCTGAGTGCCCGGTTGCCTGCATGAGGGTTAATGCGTACCCGGTTGCCTATATAAGGAGTAATGGCTACCCGGTTGCCTATGCAAGGGGCAATGGCTGTCTGGTTCCCTACACCAGGGTTAATATGTAAATAATGTGTCCGTGGAACAATTCGAAGATTCAAAACTGATTTCCACATAGCCCTTCGATTTATTAACACATTGTTGACCGGCAATTTTACGCAGAGGCTATCTCATGTCGCCGGCTATTATTTCGTAATTGAATGTGGAAGTAAAGGGAGGTCTTTAAGACGTTCCTAAAAAGTCTTAAAGTCCATAAATGTTAATTAAATTAAAAGAAGGGAAGAGTAAGAGATAAAAATAATAAAAATTAAAATTACAATTGCAATTAAAATCACAATAAAAATTGAAACAAAAACACTAACTCGAACAAGTAATACTTACTGCTAGGTTATGGCTATATATAAAAACCACACTATTTATGGTCTTCAAGACGTCTTTTTAGGACGTAAGACTTTTAGACCTAAAGTAGACATTTTTAAGACGTTGTGTGCTATCTGGGGTAGTCTTGACATAATGTGTATTCATTTATTACGAGGAGGGGTGGAAAATTTGGATCGTATCGACTCACCTCACAGGGCAACGAGACGCTCGACAAGTCGAAGAGCATTCGGAGACCGGCGAGTGACGTCGTGAAGCATGTCAGGTTCCCTCGAGAGAGCCACGTGCGGGTCGAACACGTGCTCGAGACGAGAAAGCTCGCCGCGATAAGGGGCGAAAAGATCGCGTGTCCTTAAATCGCGGGATCGCGAACGAAACCGGAACGAGAATCGAAACGATGGCCCTGAATCGAAGGGAGCGACTGTCGGTCGCGTTGTTCCTCGTTTCTCGCGTGTGTCGTACTACACGCCGCCAACATCCTTGCGACAGCGTGACTCGCCCCCTCTCCCGCGCTCGACAACAATCGATCTCTCGCGACCAAAGCCAACGCGATATGCACGATCGCTTTCGTTTTCGCAGCCGAAATACGCGCTAGCACTCCTCGCTCGCGATTATCGTTCGATCGAGTACTCTCTCTGCTCCCTCGATATTATCACGCGATCGACTGTTCATCGTATCGTCTCGAGGCTACCGGTCGCGATCGATCACTCGTTCGTATCGTTTATCTAGAAGATTACCGGTCATTACTCGACTCTATTCTAATATCTGTGGTTGTATCAATATCAATTTCAAAAAATTTCAGTTTACGCATTAACTCTGTGGTTGTCAGGAAAAACGCCGCATGTCACAATTTAATTGGACTCTATAGTATAGGATTTACGTATTTACCAGAAGAAAAGTCATGAAAATAAAGTCGAAAGACTGAAAAAAATAATGCAATTTAACCGATGTCCTATGTGAAAGCGTTAGTGATCAAAACTTTAAACGGCAATATCTCGAAAGTGAAAATATGTGACATGCGGCGTTCTTCCTGACAATCACAGATATCGCGAGATCGACTGTTCATCGTATCGTCTCGAGGTTACCGGTTATAATCGATTGTTCATCGTAACGTTTAGAGGTTACCGGGAATCTTACCGCGGAATCGAGTCAACACCAGTGCAGTCAGAATGTTACGAAGTGGTTCGACGAGATTAAACTCGCTGTCGTTCGATCGACAATGACATTGTTACGGTCGATCCCTTCGTGCACGCGTGCATTTCAAGAATGTCTTGGTTTTTGTCACACATACAGAACGATTACAAAGGAGGTGTACACTGTGTCGTGAATAAATCGCGTCAGGATAAACAGAAAGGGAGAAGTTCAACGCGTGATCGTGCAGACGATCATTCGTGAAAGCGTTATAGAAAAGGAGCGACGCGTACAAACCGGTCGAGCGACGGCGCCAAACTGCGAGTGACATTCGTTCGCGCTCAAGACCTCCGCGCACTGCGTGCTGCGCATGTACACAAACAATTGGACACCGAAAAGGACGGCGCGCTCCCTGATTGGTCGAGCCGCGGACGAGGCGTGGAATGTCATACTTTGAAGGGTACGGAAGTAAATACATCAATCACGCGTCAAATTCGGCTTCATCTTACCAGGTAACTTTTACGTTCTCTCTTCCGCGCATGCTCGAATAAGTATTCTTTGACTTTATCACGGTAGATATTCATTCGCGTGAATCGTGTTCCGTCGAATTTTTGTTGGATTCATTTTATTCGAGTTTTTTTCCCTTTGATCCGATTTGGATCGTACGAAATCAATTTCATTCGGCACTTATTTAAGATATCAAAGTTATTACCCGTCCAAGTGATTAATCTCAAATTAATAAAGATCGCATGCAACATCTGTATTTACGTATGTTCGATCAACTGAAATTGCCAAGTACTTATATCTGTTATCTCCACGGGATATTGCACGGATTTTTCTCACGCATGCGCGACCAAATGCAGGAACGTATCTTCGTCCTAATTTTGAAATCGAGAAGAAAAATATGAATTCTTTATCTCTTTTAAATACTGAAATAAGGTACGGAAAAGAAAATCGATGAAATCGATTGCAACGCGCGAACGCTTACGTGAGGCTTTCAAACGACAGAACGACAGTCTCAAATGGCGATTCGAATCGACATAAAAATAAACGATTCGGAAAATAAAGATAAACGAACAAGCTATTACTTTTTTACGGCTTCAACCATCTTGACATAAAATAAAACAAGCAACGATTAGTAAATACCGTCGAACTACTTTTGGAATAGCAAACGGAGTGTACAGAAAGCCGAAACTATTTAAAAAACAAATCTTTGTTTATTTCACATTTCGTACATACAGTAAGTTAAAATCTGGTCTCTTATCTAGAAAAAATACGCATTCGTTGGAATAAAACCGAAGAGTTTACGTGTTCACGTAACTTCAGATCTAGAAGCGAGTAAAAACGTTTCATGCAATCTGCATTTTTTGTTCCATATTAATTCTTCCTCGCCGACGTCCAGGGACGTCGGGATGGGTCTCAATACAATTGCAATTCCTTCTGTCAATTTACAATTTCACGATGTAACATAACGGCGATCACAATGTCAGCTTTCCCGTTGTTAAGTTAGTTAATTTACAAGAATTTACACTTATACTTATCCCAACAATTGTATTATTCGTACAATACAGTCCTCGATGTCGACGGCTAGTAGTCGTAAACCCTGTTCTACTGAATAATTTCACGGATCCCATCGATTTGCCAACCAAGAGCATCTTTTCGAAAGGACGAGGCTTACGTTGTCAGGTTGAAAGCCTCGACAAGAAGAACTTGTACAATGCCATTAGCGCTTGAACCTATCGACCAGGCGATTGTTTACATGAGAACTGAACGAAGCACGTAAATACAATCTAGTTTGTACCATTGCAGACATTTCAATAAAATCAGGTTGAAACAATCATGTCGAAGCGAACGTATGAAAATGAAAAATGTTTTAATCAACTAATCTCTCCCGGTCAACGGATTACTGCGCGATAAAAAGCCTATAGTCGAGATCAAACGACGACGATCAGTCTATGGGGCTGTAGTCGTTCGGAAACTCCATGTTATTGCACGTCTCCGCTACCCATCCAAGCAGATATTTAATCTTCTCTGCTGTGTCGTCCGAGGCTTTGAAATCCGCGATCGCCTCCGACAAACATTTCGAAAGATGTCTCAATATAGGCTGGAAAGAAAAATATAAATCTATTCATATCGATAGAATAGAAAGAAAGAAAAAGTACTTACCAAAGGCCAGTCCTGCCTAAACAATGCTACACACTGGTCGCTAAAACTATCGAAGTCTACAATGCCCTTCGCTATTAGTTTTTTAATAAACTTCCCGAAAAGTGGCCATACGTCATCTTTTTCCGGCTGTGCCAACAACATAACGTTCCGAGGACTAAATATTCTGTACATAGGGGAGTCCAGTTCCAAAGCCTTCCAACGATTCATCGACCATATCTTGATGAGCTTATCTTGAATCTTCTCGACGAACAGATCGCTCGCGTAGGCAACTGTAAATTGAGATATGTATAGACGTAAATGTACATACAACGATCGATAATTGCAAGGCGGTTGATTCATACGTAGCAACAAAGCGAAATCGATGCTGAGGAAGTACAGAACTTTCTCCGGGCCTGCTACCAGATCAGCTCGTTCAGTTAAAGTCTGGTACAAGTTGTCCAATATGTCTGATACCGTCGTCATGACCAGAGAATCTCCATTGTACTTCAATATGTCCCACATAAGCTCCTGCACAAATATATTAGAAACAAATATATTAGAAACAAATATATTAGAAAATAGTTCCTCCACTTTATCCTACATACTCTTAAATCATCCGTAATGGTAGTTGGACTGACAGCGTTCGGATTGTGTTTAATCTCTTGCACAGAATGCAACTGCGAATTATTCTTTAAAAATCTGTTTAGTTCAACCTCCATGTCCTTCAAGAATAACGAATCCACTATGTAAGATTGTGTCCACTGGTGTATGCGTTCGGAGGCCAACCTCGTTGCAATCTTCACGCAAATCTCTTTCACGGACGCTAGAGTGTCCTCCGCTAATAGAGCGTCTATAGATTTGACGACACGCGACTCACAGATCGTCGACATAGAGGACTCGCATTTTTCTTTCAGTTCCTTGGACATGCCTGCAGCTAAAGTGTTCATCTCATTCTCCACGGCCGCCTGTTGACAATACAAATCAATTAATCACTTTAAGAATTACTTGAAGAATACGAGAAAGTTTTGCAAATCACCTTCAAAGTAACCGTATCAGTCAACTCTTTCTCGATCTGTTTCTTTTTCAAGATTTTTCCGAAAGCGGTTATGTTTGCTTCTCTGGAGGTCGTCAATAGAGTATTACATATGTGTTTAACGCAAGCCGAGGCGACCCTTTCCGATATGAAATCAATGGTTTTCCAAGTAGACGCTGGTTGCCCGTGAAAAAATGCTTTTTCTAGTTTCAGCTATCGACACGTTGAAAATATAGTATTGTTTCGTGGATTGTTTCAAGTAATCAATAAACTCACCTCTAAATGCTTTACACCTGCACCCTTAACAGACTTTAACAGTTGACTAGAAACAGGAGTAATATGCTTATTCGAATGATATTTCTTCTTGGTGTTTATTACGGCCACTTGCCCAACCGAGGGACAACATATACGCATTGTTCTCTCGTTAATAATATCTATCTTATCCAGATTGCATTTAGTAGACGCTACAGGAACTATTAGGTCTCCTAACAGTGCATTCTTTTGCACGTAGTATTTGTCGAGTTGCTTCAGATTCTTTAATTCCTCGATTTTGTACGTTTTCTGCCAAGAGGAGTAGAATTCCTTTGGGAAATTTGGCAAGTCGAACAACCAACTTAAAGTGGATTTCAGTAGTGTCGCCGTTTGTTTCGAGATAGCACTGTCGAGATCCTTCAAGTCAGAATTGTTCACAGCTCTGTAAATGTAATACATCAGCTCCAACACGTGCTTGTAATATGGTAACCGAAGAGACACGCTATCCAACATGGCCAAATGTTTTGCTATCCAGGGTACGGTTAATGATAATTTTCCTAATACTATTGCATTGTGAAGGCAAAGATGCAAATTGATCGTTGGTAATACCTAGACAAGAAACGTACGTAATAAACATACAAACTCCTAAACAGTATCGAGTGTGTACGGGGTGATCCACGAATTTGCTATAATCACGTGAAAGATCTCTTGAAACCATGCTACACCTGATAAAAACATTTTTGAGTTGACTGCTAATAACAGAGTAATATCCACTGGTCACAATTCGTGATTCACCCTGTATACACTCGATGTAAGAGATGTCTCTTACCTTACTCCTCACTTCCACTTGAGCTATTAAATCTTTCGAATTATCTGACTCCGATTTGTATGGCATAGACACAAGAAGTCCTAACATTTTCGCGAGGAGCCGTAAACTGCATAAACAGGTCATAAAGTTTTGTTGCGTTTGCTCGTCGACCATTGTTTCTATTAGAAATAAATTGCATTCAAATATTAAAGAGAACACAGTCTATGGGTACACGAATAATTTCAAACATATCAATACCTGAATCTTCTATTTCGCTGCCACTAAACTGAGTATTATTCAACTCCATAATTTCGTGAATCAAACAATTTTCTAGGTGAACATAAAAGATCGGATTAAAAGCGAACAATATGAAATCTTTGAAAAATTCTTGTACCCCTGGAAAAGACGGTTCCATATTTTGATTTTTCGAGGGCTGCGGAGTTACCAAACGTTTCTGAAGTTGATTTAATTTCTGTGGATTCACACATTTCAAAGCCTTTAGAAAGCTTAAGCTTTCGTCGTCCTCTGCTTCCGACTAGAAATGGAAAGAATAAGATTAGCCAAAAAAACGAACGCATGTATATATATTATAAATAAAGGGAACTTTTCTACCTACCTGTAACATTTTCTGTACACATGAAATTAAAAGCTGAGACTTGAACAATCTTGCAAAATGATAATAGTTTATAGCGTCGTTGTGTAGAGTCAACATATTTCGTATTTTATTTCCAAGAGCTATCGGAAACGACCATCCAGGCACTGAATGATTTTCTTCCCATATTCTAAATATATTATAGAACGCATCTCTCTGTTTTCTGAAAGATTGAAAGGCGATTCCAGATGGAAAATTCTCACGATTATCGGTATCTATTTGAAAGCACACGGTTAATTCCCCCATCATTTCGGATAAGCTAGAAAAACAATAAAACATATTTTTCTGTTATAAAGAGAATACATTCATAAAATTATTATGGTTAAATTTTAGCTGTAAAGAAATAAAATTTTGTAATTCATGTAAATATCAACATATTGTGCTCGAATGCATGCATAATATTTTTTCGTGCAGTTTTTCAAAGAATTTATTGATACGTGCATTACATTTGAGATATATATTCTCTCATAAAATATATGTTAACATACTCGTTCGTTTAAATTGTCAAATGCATGACGTTGGTGTCGACAGATGTAACAAATTTATAGGTTATATTTACAATGCGTAATGTGATTTATGTGATTGTTCGTTAATGAAGTAAAATTTGCTCGATATCGATGCGCGCACCAGCGAATTATGTTAAAAAATATCAACTGTATGTAACGAAAACGATAATTATTCGAATTTCGATTATCTGGAGAATAGATTACAGGAACATAGAACGAGTGACATTATAACACAGCAAGTCGCACCACACTGCACAACACTGTGTATAAATATATTTAATATTTAGCTATGTACTTATGTACAATTAGTGTAGCGAGTAGCAGTGTTTACGTTTCGGAAAAACAGAATTTGTAAATTAGAAATTTCGCAAAATTTTCTATCGCAATTATCATAAAAGAAAATTTATTCTGTATGTATTATTTTAAAACAAAATCTATAATTATTTTTATTTGAATTCAACCCATTAGAATTTTCAAATTCAGTAGCAAAGCGAGAAATGTTGTGCCCGACATAATGTTTTAAATAAGAAATTGCTCCTTTTTAAAAAAGGAAAGAAATTGTTAACACAAACGATTCGTATAAATATACGAATGTACCTGTATATACATATGTATATATATATATTCTTTTTTTTCAATATGTACAAATGTAAACTCAAATATAACACATCCAAATATAAGTTATATATATATTTGTTTTTCTTTTTTTCAATGTACAAACGTAAACTCAAATGTAAGTTACACCTAGTAAACGGAGAATTATTACATATAATTTTACTTATTCAGTAGTTGCGCAACGACCTTTTATCCGTAAAATTATTTACAATTTTAGATTAATTATCCTTGAAAATCAACAAGGGGGTAGAGAGCATTAGCCGCGATTCCACAATTGTTCTCTTTGTTTCTAGCCATTTTGATGTAACCTTTATCACCCCACGTTGTTCCCCAACTGTTCTTCACCAACCAGTAATCGTCACCGTTCTCATCGGTTCCGTATCCTATCACTAATACTGCGTGATCCAAATCTTTCGAGGAACACTCCGGTTCGTAATAGATTCCTGTATTAAAACGGAGAATTCATATTAAATAGAAAATCATCGGAACAATATCCTAAATACATTCGCACCGGATCACGCGTATAAATGATTCGGGGCGAACGTGTTAATAATCGGAAAACGAACCCTCGGAATAAAATTGGAAGGTTTCGTGTGAAGCATCGATAGCAACAGAAATCGGTCCTACAGTAGCAACAGCTGCTTTCAGTTTTTCTTCATCATTTTCGGGAATTTGTATGAAGCCAATGTCAGAGGCTCCTTTGTTTTTCGGATTGTACCTAGAATTTATAACAAAAATGAGCGAGTGCAATTTAAAACACACACACAGTGAAAATATTAATACATTTTTTTTTAAATTTATTTTACATCGCTTATTTAACTGCTCTGACTTAAATAGTATGAATATATTTTCACTACATTAAAATTATTAATGAAGAATATAGGTTTTAATGTAGTCTAGTAGTAATTATCGTTCAAGTACAGTGTTATCTCTAAAAATAAATAAACTATTCGGTTTTTCTTCTGCCTGTAACTTGCACCGATGTGCATTATCGTTACCTGCACTTGTCGTCTTGAGCTTCGTACGGATAAGTAGACTCCAAATCGATACCATAATTGTCTTTAATGTACTGATACGCTCCATCAATCATTCCACCGTTGCATCCATTGTTACCATACTTTCCGGAACAGTCAATTAAATTCTGCTCGCTCAAAGAAATCAGAGATCCTTTAACACGGAAATTTTGTCCTTCTAGACCCCCAGTCTACAATGAAACATGTATTATTGAAACAAAAATTAGTTCAGTAATCAGCATACAAATAATAATCCAGTAATACAACTTACTGCTGAGAATGACCAGCAAGAACCACAGTGACCTTGATCTTTAATTGGGGTGACAGCTCCGAAGTCCCTCCAGTCTACATTCTCTGGCATTTTTACATTTGCGGGTTCAACAAACATCGCTCCAGTAAACTTTGGTCGATTTACATTGTTAGACTTGTTAAACCCATTCATTAGATTCACAAATTCATGGTGAAGCTAAAAGTACAATGTGAAAGTTTACAGAAAGTATAACGGGCATACATAACTTGTACAAAAAGATTATTTACCATGTCTCCGTACTTGTTCATCTTAAGTTTATAGGCCACATGATTCATTCCATATTTACCATTATGTTTGGCAATTTTGTGCTTGTTATCCATGAATATCTTCATTCTGAACTTTTCCTCTATGTCAGAGTCGTACGCTTTAGAATGCTCCGACTACAATACAAATAATTAATGCATATACATATAAAGCAAAGTTGGGAACTTAATGCAATTAATTATTATTAGACTAGATTTAATGCTTCTGTGGAGAAAAATTTAAGGATGTTGATATACGATTTTTAAAGGATCAAAGATATTTGTAGTTGGCCTCTATTTGTCATAATCGGTGAAAAGAAATATTGATTTTACTCGAAGATCTGTGTAGTCTGATCGTTAAAACTAAAATATGTGATTATCGATTACAATTAACAATCTAAATGTTTAATTCTACTGATCCAGGGGAAGTAAGAGTATTTATTAGCTTCAAGTTTATGTATGAGCATAAAACTTTTAGTGTTCGAGATAAGCAGAATGGCGCAGCTATCTCAATGTAAATGATTTATGTACCTTAAATGCATGCCATTCTTCTTTGACGACTTCATAGAAAGACACTGCTTGCGTCACGGCTATTACCGCCACCAGTAGAAGTAGTAGGACCTTCATGCTTCTATATTTTGCAGCTGAAACAGAAGATACAACAATATTTACATTAATTTTCTCAAACATTGAGTGACTTGATTTTTTATTTAAATATACAACGATTATATTTTTCTACAACATTGTAAATAAAGCCGAATTATTTATTAAAAATTTAAAAAATATCACATAAACGCTTTTGAAAAATACGAACTTTATTGAAAATTAAAATAATATTATTTAATCGTTTCGCAAAATACTGTTCACCAAACTGTTCAAATATCCTTCAGGAATACCGTTCCATACACTTTGAACTCGTTCCCACAGTCCATGAACAGAATTAGATGTATCGAAAATTAAATAAACATGATCGTCAAAGTTTAGTGCGATTGATAAGAACTGGGGAAGCTGATACCGTCGTACAAGCTTAGACAATCCTTAAAAATTCTGTTGAAGTAAATATGAGTGCTCATACTGTTCGTTAATCTTTAAGACACAAAGGTTTTTTTAGCACACGTTAAAGTTAAAAAACCATTTCTTAACGCGAGACATAGGAAACTGAGATTATAGTTCGCTGTAAAATATATTAATTGGACAACTGATGACTGGAAAAGGGTTGAATGGTCTGACAAGACCAAAATTAACAGGTTTGGATCAGATGGTTGTAAGTAGATATGGAAAATTCCAGCATCACAAATAACCGATAGTCATGTTTTAATAACCGTGAAGTTCAGTGGAGGCAACATTATGATATGGGGTTGCATCAAAGGCAATAAAGTTGGAAAAAATTTTTAAATCAAAGGAAGGATGAATGCGGAAACTTATACTCACTTAATTATACTTAAGAATTTTTTATGCACATGGAGGCAAACAGGACAACAATCCAAAGCGAAAAAACAATGAATTGGATCACCGAACATGGTTTGACATTATTAGACTGGCCTCCTCAATCGCCAGATATTAATATTATTGAACATGTATGGTTTTATATAAAACAAGAGTTGGCTAAGTATCCAGATACATCTAATTCTGCTCATGGACTGTGGGAACGAGTTCAAAGTGTATGGAACGGTATTCCTGAAGGATTTTTGAATAGTTTGGTGAACAGTGTTGCGAAACGATTAAAAATATGATCTATGTACGTATTGAGGTGCAAAAGTGTTGAAATGCATTATTAAAATAAAAAAAATTATACATACTATTATAAGGACGAAGATAAATTATTATTTTATATATTTTTTCTCTCTCTCTCTCTCTCTCAAAGTATATATATATATATAATAATATTACTTTAATTTTCAATAAAGTTCGTATTTTTCAAAAGCGTTTATGTGATATTTTTTAAATTTTTAATCAATAATTCTAATCATTGCAACAGTTTTGAGAGTCATTGTATATAAGTCAAAACGATAAGAAACATTTCCAATTATTTTCTAACCGAAGAAACAATAAACGACCGTTTAATTCGCCTAAAGGTATTCGTTTATCTACGCGGAAAAATGATCTGTGTAAGCGAACGGTATTTTTCTGCGGATGACATTGAAGCCAATACTTCGCGTCGCGATATAACGCAGTAGATTATCCCAAACAAAGAAACGAAATAATAATGTTCTCCGTTGACGCCATGTAATCTTTCTATCTGCTCGACGCTGCTCAAGAAAGAAACGTCGATCAATCTTCTCAGAAACGAGCCGTACAATGATTTATCCCCTTTATTTTTCAAAAAATAAATATCGAACCGTTTGGTAACGGGCTATCGAAAGTATGTCATGGATCTGTTGTATGTAAACATATTTCGTATATATGTAGAGGAACGATATATCTCGTATTCCTTCGACATCGGAACAGTTTTCAGGAAGCTGGACTTCCTTGACGAGAAAAAGAATAAATTTGAAGGCTGATGAAACGTACAACAAAGCAATATTTCGAACGATGACGATGAGTAGACTGCGAATGTTTATGCAATTTGTAATTTTTGTAGACGAATTTTAAGAATCTCGAACCAAATAAAATCTTATATTTCGTAGTAGTAGCCTTTTTAGATCTGAAATCAATTAAAATCATACTAATTCTGTTGTATTTTATATCCTAGCAGTTTTTGAACATTTTCAAGAGTCATAATTGCATAAAGATCCGCAGTCTATATCAGTTTAGATCAGTATTCTATGTAGCGTTACGTCAAACGAAGGAAAAATAGTTTGAAATACACCGATGTAAGTATGCGCCAGAAATAATCGAATATCTCGGATGTCTTACGAAGCAAGCAGGTTTGTTGATCGAGATCCCTCGGAAACTGAAACAAGGTTCACGCTCTAACTCGTGTAACTTTGAACTAACGAAAACAGTCTCTCTTCCCTATGTATACATATTCCATTCCCTCCCCCTCTACCACCCTCTACTACGTGATTCATCGACGCATGCTACTGTACATGACTGTACACTAAATACATCACAGCTGACCACAGCGTCCCCCAACTTCCTGTCGCTTTAGATCCCAACAAAGAAACTCTCTACAGACAGAACACGAACATTGTTACGATAAATGTATTAATTAATTGCAATACAAGCCTGTTTATCATTCCCCCAGTAACATTTATCTACATTCACGATTAGACGACTGCGCGTTTCGTGCGAAAATAAATCGACGAAGTCTAACGGTAAAGACTACAGAACTTCACCGAACATTGACGCAGCGAATTATTTCCTGTTTACTATAAAAGCAACAGCATACCGAGTGTATACTGTTATGGATTATTATACCATAATATTTACTCATTATCCGGTTATTAGCGTTTACATGAATTCGGTTCGATTATCTGTAATGCTCAATTAAAAGATTTACCTACATATATAAAGTAGGTTTTTAATCGCCCGTTGGACGAGTCATTTGATTTTGATATAATATATGTTTTGATTAAATGACAGCGGATTTTATGCATTTATGACAAAAATTAGTAGGTACGATTTAAAACAGTAAAAATACAACATTAGAAAAATTTTAAAAAACATACTAACACTTATTATAAGAAGGAAAATAAATTTCTATTTCACTCCTGTTTGTTGCAATTCAGGTGGAAAATTTTTGTTTAGCATAAAGATCCGCTGTCTATTAATTAATAATTATATATTAGTTAGACGAATCGGGAGACACAATTAAAAGAATTATCTAAAGTATAGATATTTAATCGCCCGTTGGATCAATATTAACGATCGATGAGTCGATTTGATCGGCGAGTCATATTAAAAATTTCAGATTATTGGTAAGTTCTGGTATAATAAATGTTTTAGTTAGAATGATTAATAATAGTCAGACAAATTGGGAGACACTGACAGGGTAGGATGTCATTCATATCTGGAATTCATATCTCTAAACTATTTGTGCGTGTTCCACACATCCACTTCTGGTATTTTGTGTTATTCGATTTATATGCGATCATCCGTTGCAATTGTCATGTGATTTTGATAAATGTAGTAACCCATGATGCGGTTTTATCGCTAGCTGCGCGTGTTCGTAATACTTTAAACTTTAAACTACGTTCTAATCTGTCGATTTTCCACGTATTTATGTACCGAAAAAGATCACGGCGCTAATGTTGCGTTTTTGATACTTGATATCCCGTTCATTACTTCGAATTGTATGTGAGTAAGGTATTCAATTTCAAAAGCTGCGATCAAATGAAATGTTCGTACCATTCGGAGAGATATAAAAATATTGAAATGCGCGTCATCTGTTTCATCAGGTACTCGAGTTCTATTTCTAAAATAATAATATCATAACAATAATCCGTTAAAAAGGTTACGCTTCACGTTTTCAATTTATTTGTTTCCGAGGACACATACTTCATTTAAAAAATTACAAGCAACAATCATTTTGAAAAGAGCGATATTACAGAGAAATTTCTATCGTAATTGGGTGACCTCGACAACCTACATGCAGACAGTGTTGCCACTTCTTCAGATTGATATTTCAATTCTTTTCTCTGGAATCCGGTGTATAAAGTGGAGGATTCTTCGACGTGTGTATTTTAAATATTCTACAATCTTTTATAGAATTCTTTAACAAATCTCCAACAGTTATATATCATTTTGAAAATTTGCCGAGTGTGTTTCAGCGAGGTATTCGGTCCCTAAGATAAGCAAGTATCTCTTCTGTAGACTTGGCCAATATTGCTTGTCGTGGTTGTTTGAAACAATTCCCAGCCAATAACAAAGTTCTATAGAAGAAAGAATTTGTTTACTGCTCTCTACTACTCTCTACTACATTTATAGAGTCAATTCATTTTTACTTACTTTATATTCTTTAAATTACCAAGTTCTGGTGGCACATATCCGATATTATTATTAGCTAACTCTAATACTGCAAGTTTTCGTAACTTCGCTAACGATGGTACATCGATATTAGTTATTTCATTATTGTCCGCTATCAATATTTCTAATGATTCGATCTCGTAGATGGCTTGTGGAATTTCTTTGTATCTGTGGCACATATTTTCAAATAAACTCGCAATATTTAACATCAGACTGCGGATCATTATGCAAAATAAAAATTATCTGCATTGATTGCAAGAAATAGAAACCAAATTGAATGTTATTTCTTCCCTTAATGATTTTAATAGAGAAGAAACTATTAGTCCACTCAACGAAAAGTTATAGAGGGAAATGGAAGGAACACAATTTTTAACTTTGGGACTTTGTTTGGACTAGTTAGGAGGTAAACATACTGAAAGTCCCCACTCCTAGGAGGTGAGCGGGGTACAGGGGGGTACGTAGAAGGTTCGCTTTTTCGGTTTTCCGCTTATATCTCGGAAACTATGCGTCCTAGCGATAAGACCACTCTACACAAAATTAAAGCTGACAAAATGTGCCATAAGATTGATTGTATTCAGCTTTTCGCTATCTCGCATAGTTTCCGAGATATCAGCATTCAAAGTTCACTAATTGTGAAAAATAAATTTTTGCCTCCCGTTTTTTGCCTTATTTGACTAGCTAACTCTTCAGCACAATTAGTGAACCTTCTATGTGCCCCCTGCGCCTCGTTCACCTCCTAGAAGTGGGGACTTTTAGTATGTTTACCTCCTAAGTAGTCCAAACAAAGTCCCAAAGTTAAAAATTGTGTTCCTTCCATTTCTCTCTACACCCCCCTTATGAGCATTCATTGACTGGACTATATATTGACATCTTCACTTTTAAAAATTTTCCAACAATTTTATATTTTATCTACTCAATTTTGCTATAAATGCACAAAGATCCGCAGTCTATTTATTATTAATCGAAACATCTGAACGTGTACGATACCTGTTGAACGAAATATCAATTTCTCGTAGATATTTTAATAAACCAAGGCTGGAAGGAAGGGAGTCCAAGAGATTGTTACTTAAATTCAAGTTTTGCAAGTGCTTATACTTTTCGCCGATCCATTCTGGTATACTTGTTAACTGATTAGTCGCCAGTTTCAAATCACTAACTCTTTCGATTATGGATAATTGGTTAGGTAAAACCGATAACATATTTCTGCTTAAATCCACTGTGCTCACGTCAGCTTTAGATGCGTTCTCTAAAACTTCTTCTGGCAACTCAACGAGCTTTTGCCCAGCCAAACTAAGCAATTTTGTACTTTGCATTGTGTATCTACGATGTTACGACCAATTAAATTACAAGTTTCTTGAAATTTTACATCGTTTACGACAGATATCTTCATCTACACATACTTATCTGGATAAATACTCGCGCTGACGTCTGTTACCGCATATTCTTTTGTACTTAAATTTGTACTATCAATACTTTGTCGTATGTGCTGTAAAATGCGAGACGTACCGCATCGTATTATATCCGCTCTTACATTTTGCACATTATTCCCGTAGATCGAAAACTGCTTTAAATTTGGCAATATACCAACATAACTTGATATCCTACGAAACAATGCTATCATTAAAAAAAATTCTGGTATATATAATGATAATACGTGTCCATATACAAAGAAACATACGTAGTTAGATTGTTGTGGGACAAGTCAAAAATTTCCAAGCTCACCAACTTTATAATTTCTTCTGGTATCTGATCGATTTTATTATTTCCCAAAGTCAATGTTTTTAATCTTCCTACACCCTCAAAACACGACATGTCGATTTCCTGAAAATTATAAGAATGAACACTGCAAACGATTTCTAATAATTATGGATACCTACTGTTATATTATTATCAGCCAAGTGCAGTGTTTCGAGCAGCGTACAACCAGACAGATCAGGGATAGTTGTTAACTTGTTCATTTGCAGCATTAATTTCTCGAGCATCCTCAATTCGCTCAAAGGAGGCAATCCTTCCAACTCGTTGTGACTGGCGTCTAATTTTCGTAAATCTGTTTCCAAAAGAATATGTAATTATTAAACTGGAGTGAAATAGAAATTTATTTTCTATCTTAATATATATGATTAATAGGTTGAAAGTAACGTGACAGTATGTTTAAATTCTTCTAACATGTTTACTGTTTTAAATTGCACCTATTCATTTTTCTCATAAATGCATAAAATGCTAAAAAGTTTTAGGAAAGGGAAATCTTACCTCTCATACTTGTCAAATCACGTGGTAATTCTTTCAGTTTGTTATGACTTATGTCCAAGACGATCAATCTCACTAAATATCCCATTCCCACTGGTAATTTTGATAAACTGTTGTACGACAAATCCTACGTGTACAGAATATTTCATCTCTTTACATTATCATTACAGTCAATTATTTAGCATGCAAAAGCGATATTTTCAATTTACCAAGTAAGATAACATCACTAAATCCCCAAACGCAGGATCTAGTTCTGTCAGGCAATTATTCTTTAGAAACAGATCTACTAGATAGTGCAATTTATAGAATTCAGGAGGTAATTTCTTTATTTTATTGTTGGATAGATTCAGTACTATTAATTTACTTAAAGTTCCAATTTCTGGTGGTAAGTCTTCGATCATGTTGTTGTGTAACTAAAATTATGAAATTTGAATCGGTACAAACTCATCGACGTGAATACTACAACGTTTAAGATGTTGCTGATATTTACAAGTAATGTCATCAATTCTGATAAACATTCTATGTTCGAAGAAATTGTAGTTAAGCTGTTGCGACTTAAGTCCAATTTCAGGAGTGGTGTTTGTTCCCACCATCGTTCGTTTTCGTGTACGTAATCGAACTCAAGATGTAATTGTTTCACCTCCTCTTTCGTTAGTGCATTTATATGCCATACTCTACTAGGCACTGCAACAAATAGTATTAATATTAATACGGTATACCAGCGAACAATCACGATCTTCGAAATAGAAGTTTCGCAACAGACATATAAGTTATTTTACAACTAATAGTGGCTTACCTTATGATGCGCTTGCGACGATCTTGTACACTATGATCGTAAACATTGTTTATTCTAGAACATTTTTCGCAGTCTAACATGCAAAGCTGTCTATGCGTTGGATGTAAAAAAAAATAAAATATTATAATTATGATTTTGTTCAACATATAAATCGAATGCAAAATCAAAATAACACAAATGATAAAATATATGTTTATAACAATTGGTCGGAAGTAAATCGATGGTAGAAAGCGTAAAGCGTGTGGCACATGATGCAATGTAATTTGTTTACCCATAAACCAGTAATAATTATAAATGACATATCTGTGGTATAAAGTACAATTTTATTTCAATTGAACAACTACAAAATAATGGAACAATTATTTATCGTACTTAGAATAGAGTTTGACACTGTCATTTTACAATATAATTATATGTAAATGTATATATCGATTAAAATCTCTCTTCGTAAGACACATATTAAATTAAAACATGGAAAATACATAATGGAATGACCTAATAATATGAACATGCAACAATTAGCTCATTTACGAGTGCAACATCGGAGTATCAAGCATCTGGCCGATTATCGGAGAGTGTACATATCTAAATTAACATCTAAACAACATTCATTTCGTTTTCAAATGTAGCAAATACCCGTAGACAGCCCTTTCGACGAGAGATTTAGAACACCAGATTTTCTTGCAGCGATAATGTTAACCTCAGACAACTCGGCGTTATCGTCATTTTTTGTGCGTTGCTTGAACACTGCTAGATGATTGATATTTTTCTTAACGCTGCTCATACTGCACTTTTATTGCGCACATTATTTACAGATCGACATCCCCGTTGCCCCAGTGCAGGATGATTTAATGATGAATCTTCCCCCACCTTCTGCTTAACAACGCATCGTAAATACATACTACATAAATACAAGGACGAGGCGTATGCTTGCGTCCAACACAATAATGGTGGAGAACTGCCGAGGTACTATATCGGTAGCGAAAGAGATTGATTGATATTCGTACAGTTGTAATCGTTTTACTCGAAAAATATTGCTAAAATCTGATAAAACTACTGAAAGATCAAAATATATTTTAACCTAGACTAACCGACAATATCAAAATTTATTAGACAAGCACCAATGGCTTTGTATACATATCGATGATGAAAACATCGATATATTATTGTCATCTCGAATTCAAATTCAAACTTCATTTCCAAATTATTTTACATTGTAATACACGTAATACACTTATCGAATCATATAGAATTAATGAAGACATGGTTAGTAGAGATTCTGATGTATAATATAGAAAATTGAAACAAATATGTTTTTGTAAAATTATTCCTAATAAGTATTACTATTATTCCGACAATTATCGATAACTATCGATAGTTAATAGTCCAACAATCGGAAACGTAGTGTTCCAAGATAACGGAGTATCTGGTGCCCACAAGTCACGTCACAAGATAATTTAAAATGGTGAATAGCGATATAAAAGCGAGGTACATACATATATACAAGTATATATACTTATGCATTATTTCGTAAACATTTGGAAAAACGGTGCAAACTTGTTGCATAAAGAATTGTAAGGAACGACAAAACCACGATACAAATATATCTTTTCACAAGTAAGTGTTTTATACTTAATATCGCATATATATGTGTATATTGTTCTTATTATTCTTTTTTTTTAAATACAGTAAGTTGTAAGGAAATAAATACATATTTTCCAAATTATAATTGACAAAATGAATTAGAGCTATTCAAAATAATAAGAGTATATAAAATAAAAAGAAACGAATAATAAAATTAAATATATATTATGCAATTACAGTTTTTATAATGTATTTATGAATAGGTCGCGATATTGCGACTTCTCAACAGACTATAGCACTTTGCCCACATCCGTCATCTTGTATACAAAGAAGAAGGTACTTGTTCTGCTCATGTCGTTGCGCGTTAGCTTTGTTGTAAAATCATCCACTACGTCATGAATATTCATATACCAGGTGACAGTATTTGTTACCTGGTATATTTGCACAATATAAACAATATTAATCTTTCAATATTTCTCTAAATACTACGAATACACTAGTGTATTAGCTAATACACGGTATTGTCTCAATGGTCACGTGGTCGGCGAAGTACGAGTAGGGAATTAGCCAATGAACGAGTTCCGTTAGAGTCATATGTCCATATGCGCAGTTCGGCTAGTAAGTATTTTCTTATTTGGACCCAATTACATATAGATCAATATAGATGAAGTAATCTTGGAACACGACATGTTATCTGAAGTCGGGTCCATATAATATATGTAAGTACAATGTGGGCGAAGGGCTGAGTTTTCTCGTCTAGTCGCTAGACTGCAGATTTTATATGGCATACAAGCACATACAAGACATACATTGTTCTTCCTAATTCCTAATTCGAATCCAAGCCAATTCAAGCTCATAATGCCGGATGAGTTCTCAATTCATTTGTTTGTTGGTTAATATCAGACAGATCTTGAGGAGATAACGATAATTGTGCTGTTGATTAGAGAAGAAATATAAACAAAAATCCAAAAAAGTATCTAAAAATCTGTCAACAGAACGGAGAGGACTTATTGTGAATCAATATAAAGTAGACAATTCATCGCAATTTAGCTCTTTAAACATATATAATGAGTCACCCCGTGTGAAAGTGATAAAAATTATTTCGGTAATTTGTTGTTACATTGACGGGAGTATCGCAATCGCAGAGTAGGAATTCTCCGTGGGACAGATATCTCTGTGTGGGAGTATAATGAACCACGAATTCCTTTAGTAAAAGTTACCACGTGTGTAACGTGAAAGGTTCTAGCATGTGCAATACAAATGAATACAAATGAATACAAATTGCAACAAAACTTTCTCATTGCACCAGTGAAAACAAATATTCGTATTGTGCTCTATTTGCACCACACGTGTAACATGTACACATTTTAACCTTTTCGTATACGGAGCACTACATATATATGTACATATGTAACCGAAAGACAATTTAAGATACATTACAAGTGTGTCCGAGTATATCAAACACTAATTCTTGAATTACTTTTGATTCGCGATTTTTTCGATGTCGGTATACCTCGAATCTCACAACGATAATACAGCTGTAACAATTCTGAAAATCGATGTCCGATGAATATTTTCGTACGGACAACAAATTAAACTATTAATTATTAATGATGGAAGGTGATGATCAGCTATACACGTTGATAAATTTGTTGGAGAGTATATAACACATTATTTATAGCGCAGGTAATGGGACTGTACAGTTTTTAAAATAAGTAATCAATTTAAAAAGATTATTCACCTAAACGGTGGTGTAAAGATGACCGAAGAAAGGAGAAAGTTACCCACGAATTCGTTAACGTGAGTTTTCTATTGTCCATTTTTTAACGGGTATCGAGTTACTCCGAACGATAAAGAGTTACTTGAAAATATTCTAACGGTTGTTATATTACAGTGTAGAAGAGCTGCTGAGGAATAAAGGCATTAAATGCAATGCCTGGGACGAGTACGAAAGGTCCGCTAAAACTCTTCCGAAAACTGGTATGAAGCAATTCGAGCCGGATGACTCTTGGTTGCAGAATATGCAAATCGAGAAGGGCCTTAAATCGAGAAAGAATTTAATAGCTGTAGAAAGAGTAGATCGTATCTCGCAATTAGCCAGTGCCGAATGGTTGCCTCTACAGAAGAGAGCTAGAGTGAAGAAGTATTCTGGTCAAGATTGGGGTAATTATGGCTCCGAAAAGAATTGTGCCTTGTATTTATTGCCAGAAGAAGCACTGTTTCTTCTAGAAACTGTATGTTATCATTCTAACACAAATCATCGGATTGTTTAACGTGGTACAGGAAAAAGTAAGACGCTATTTTGTTTTAGAACTGTTTGGAACTTATTTGGAACGATGTACCGTTGTCCATTCAACAGGCTTACGAACTTTTAATCGATAATGTTGAGTGTACGCTAGAAGAATACAGAGTTTACAGTCATTTAGCACGTTACGGTTACCGTATACAACGATTTATCTACGACACAGACAAGAACATGAAAAGCGATGAAAGTAATAACGTGAAACGCAAAGTCCTCGTTGAACCTGAAAACGGTCTTTGGAAACAAACGAATACCGATACCAATACAGGACACGAAATGCATGTTAACGATCAGGAAAATACTAACGATTCTGTAGAGACTTGTCGAAACCTAAATGAATCTGTAGACATAGATGATGTACATAAAGTCATGAACGATCTTCTTAGCATGGTAGAAAATATAGAAAGTGAAAAGAAGGATATGGAGAACTGTAAATTATTGGCAGCTAACGCGACTACTGGAAAACACAATCAGGAAAAAAGGAAGCGAACTAATAAAGTACAGATCATATCGGAAGAAACGCTGCTTGGCAGCATTAAAATTGTCACAGACAAAAATAGTTGTACACAAGGAAATAATTCAAATAACTCAATGTCGAATTGGCGGTCGGCGCGCATACAGCGTAACGTTAAATTGCTGCCCAAAAGGACCGATAAGGCGCTCTTACCCACTCCCGATATTTCTGTGCTTGACAGTAATACAAACAGCTTCGACAGCAGTCCAAGAAAACATAAGTCGGCTTCACCGTCCGGGGAGGAGTCTCGAAGCAAAAGGCTGAAGCACGAGGTACAACAACGTGCGATAAGTTGCTGTTCTTTTCTAAGTAAAAATAGAAAAAAATGATAGAGGAAAAGATCCTATGACCTTATTTTTTATGTGGATGCACCAATGCATCCGCCAGGTGCAATTGCACTTTATTCTTCAATGCAACTTTTGTTAAACCAATCGATCCCTTTCATTATTCTACGTGTAGAAGTACTAACCCAAGGTCAATACTTCACGACAGTTCCCAGAATCACCCTGTATAATGATTACTAGACTGTGGATTTGTATACAAAATAAAAATGTTTTCATTGATTGTGAGAAGCAGGAATAACATAAAAATTGATCTCATCCCTTAACGATTTTGTTACATTAAACGCAACATTACAACATTCTTGAATTTTTAAAATCTTTTACTGTTTTCTATTTCGCCCAACCAATTTCTTCATAAATGCATAAAGATCCGCAGTCTAATGATTACGTTAACATATCAACATCAAGCTAACTCGTGTCTTTCGTGATTTTAGGTGATCGAACTTTCCGACGACGAAGTCGAAGAATTGCCGCAGCCTATGTCGCGGATGGAGATATTAAATTTAATCCCAAACATGGCAGCCCAACAGACAGTAGTAGTGAAGATTTCGAGGGGCTACATACCGCACAGTGTGAAGCCTCAAAATAATGTTTACCACTATGAGAGCAAAAAGCTGAGAAATTTACATCAAACGGATCGAAAGCTAAGGCAATCTAGCGTGGGGAATGGAAATGCATCGAATAGCAATCAAAGTAATAATACGCCTCAGTACAATAACGCATCGACGAGCAATAACGTTAGAAGAAGCACGCACGTCGCTACATTGAATCATAATTTAGCAACGAACGTGCAGAACGTTTTTATGCAAGATTACTTCTCTATGGTACGTGGACAGTACGGGAACTTTAATACGAATTTTATGTATAATAGTAGAATGCCATTCGCGTACAACCAAAACTCATTTTGGCACCATAGGAATACTATACTTCAAAATATAATCATCGAGAATCACAGCGCGGCGATTCAGAACAGGTTTATGTCCGTGCAGATGAATAATTTGTTAGTGCCAAATTTGGGTAACAATATGATGAGAAGCGTTGTTACTCGGAAACAGTCGTACCATAATTTTCAGCCGAACAACACGATGTCCCCGAGAAGAATGTATCATCATAGAATCGAAGAGAATATGTCGATTCATTGTAGCGTGGCGAAGAACGTGTCATTACCTGAGCCTCGTCAAAGGTATTGGCCACGTAATCATTATAGAAATTCGACTAACAAGAATCATTCGAATCATAACGACGAGGTGAATCAAGCGGCGTTTAAAGTGCTACCAGGAGCATCTTCCTGGTCAGAATTGAAAACGAAGTGGCGCGAAGAGAAAACGATCACCATCGATGATGAAGATATACGCAGGGACGAAGAGTGCGATGAAATACAAGTGGTTGGACGATTGAGGAGTCCACTTTGTGGGCCAAAGAATGCAGTCAGCTTGGAGGAAGTTTTCAGTAAACTCAAAATAATCAAATCTATGCCCGAGAAGACTGTGAGGAGAAAGAAAAGCAGATATAAGATATCGTACAATATTTATTCGAACACGCAGAATTATAGGAAAGCGAATCCTGGTCCACCCCTATACCGAATCGTTGTGATAAAGTAACTAGAAATTTTTCTATCGACGACTTATATTTTTCATCCCACAAATCTTTATTTGTTTTCACATTGATTGCAGGCAAGACGATCCATTTTTACAACCGATCGAGTTGCATCGTCTGGTACAAGATACAAACAACTCGCCAATAATGCTGGCCTGTGTTTCCATGTCAATTTCATACATTCAGCCGGGATTTGTATGTATACCTAATTTAACGTAACCGAAATAAAATATTTAATTACGTTTATTTACATTAATCGATTTGTTTCATTTTACGATATTGGTCCAATCTTTCGTCAAACTAATATATTTTTATGGTAAACTTAACGGTACTTAACACTTTACCTACCGGAAACCTATTAATAGGATTTTCAATAATTGTGCTGTACCAAAAGAAAGCATAGAAATTTTCTTTTACATTGCAATCTTAAATGAAACTATTAGATGACGTTATTGAGGGTGAGTTGTTAGTTGACAATGAAAATTGCTGTTGCTACTGAGAAGGTTCCATTAAAAAGTGTTAAGCCATGCACCATAGATTTTTCAAAATTATGCAATATATTCAAAATATGCAATACTGGTCGGTAATGTGTTAAGAATTCTATGGTAATAGTGGATACAGTGTTTCTTCTTCAAATAACGATAAATAAAGAAGTGTTGTTATTGGGACATTTATCGAGAAAACACTGCAGTAACTAATGTTGTCAAGACTTGAAAATAATTGATACAGGAGGAAGGAAAATGCAGAAGAACGTACGTTACACGTATTTCGAACTTTATTATAAATGTTTCAAGTAACATTTCACGTTGTATAAATTCTTTTCGTTTTCTTTCTGTGATATTTTGGTCTTTTTCGTAGTGTTCGTAGAATTATTTTCGATCTATAACGGGTTCTATTGTTTGCCCACCACAAATCTGACCCCAGCCGATCAGACGCCAGTGTTTCTCGATACGACGTGACAGCGCGATTTTTTCCTCGATCTCTGTGCAGACGGGATTCGTTAAACTGATTTTCGCCAAATCGGCACGGGTTGCTATTACACGTCCTCCGGTACTCAGAGATCCGATATTTACCAACAGCACTTCGTTCCTCGATAACTTAGGTACCTGTGTTTGTTTCATCATATCATTTTATAGTTCCAATGAAAAAGAAACGTGATTCTCAATGCAGCAAACAATAGTCTTACCCTTGCAGCCTTTTTGTCGCCCTCGGTTCGAACTCCCAACAACCGTTTAAGCAGATAGTACGATATTTCAAGTTCAATAAATATTTTTGGTAGAGCCCCCACAGCTCCCAAAATTTGACCAACTAGACGATCCGCTCGACACAGTGTCGGTTCGATTTTCGTTCCGACACCTTGCGATTCATTGCAAAGATATTATTATTATCGTTTCATAAATAAATGTAGAAATATAGAAAAATATGGCTTACCGATCAGTCCACCAGGAACAGCAAATTGAAGTTCATTTTGTTCAGCGAACAATGATACTATTCGAGAAAATATGGGTCGACAAGTCAGCTTCCCGTCGCTATCTTTTGATACTAATCCAGGCCGTACTTCGATTTCCATGCCCACCTGCGAATCGAATAATATTTTGATGCATGTTCACGAAACGAGGAATAGGAATAAAAATGAATAATTAGTCGTACTTTTAATACTCCTCTTAAAATACTTCCTCCCGCTACACCTCCTTTTAGATCATCGACTTCACAGCCAGGCTTATTCACGTCGAATGATCGAATTACAATTAATCTCGGCTCCGAAGTGAAGTCTCTTAAAGGTACTGGTATCTTTTTTGTGATGTACTCGCACAACACCTCAATATTGTATTTTAGCTGAGCGGATATTGGTATGACGGGCGCTCCTTCAGCCACGGTCCCTGTGACAAAGAACATAGAGAATAATTAGGACTCAGAGGTAGGCATTATATAGCGAAACAAATATTTCAAATACTATTTAATATTTTAGATTTTATTTTGCTTAAAGAAAATAGTATTTTAAATAAGACATGCAATTTCTCGAAAATAAAATATTTCTATTTCAACAATTTGATTCACGAAATAAAATATTTTACTTTTTGCATTGTTAGGACTCTATGAAAAATTTAAAAAGCTCTATCGGTTGTGATTAAAATACCTTGCACGAACTTCAAGATTTGTTCGTATTGTTCTTTCGCTTGGGCTTCTTTCACCAAATCTATCTTGTTCTGCAGAATCACAATGTGTTTCAGTTTCATGATTTCAATCGCAGCCAAGTGCTCGGATGTTTGAGGCTGAGGACACGACTCGTTGCCAGCTGGAAATCATTCTCATTTTTATATTTCTACCAAATGGTAATGGTATGCAGTCAACTATATGTATATATATAAAAATTGTGTACCAATTAGTAGTAAAGCAGCATCCATGACTGCTGCACCGTTCAACATAGTTGCCATAAGAATGTCGTGTCCTGGGCAATCAACGAAGGACACATGGCGAACAAGTTCGAATCGTCCAGTACAAACTGGACGCAAACAGGGAAATGTATCATCTTTGCTTGATCCTCCGGATATATAGCATCCTGGTCTTGGGCATTTTTCGTTGTTGCATTTATAAATCTTGGCATTTGCATAACCTGTAACGTACCAATTGAAAAGATTCATTGCGTGTTATAACATTTGTCTCTCTAGATTGTTCGTGACAAATACTTTCCTTAAATGAAATTCCTTATTTGAAATTGATGTCCAATCGAAAAATTATATGGATGATAATTAGACTGTGGATCTTTATGCAAAATAAAAATTGTCTGCATCAATTGCAAGAAATAGAAACTGAATTGAATGTTATTTCTTCCCTTAATGATTTTAATAGAGGAGAAATCATATATTGACATCTTCAATTTTGAATTCCATCTACTCAATTTTGCTATAAATGCATAAAGATCCGAAGTCTAGTGATAATTGTATTAAAGACGGAACCGATCAGTGATTTAAAAATTTAATAGCGATAATAATAGTAATAATAATAATTTACAGTTTTTTTGCAGACGCTTTATACGTACGTGTATACAATTAGCGATACAATTTTCTTATCAATATAGAAAACATTTACACTTACAAGTAATCAAATATGATATAATATTTAATACAAAATAATGAAATTTCCTTTTTACAAAAAATTGGCGTTACCACGTACAGCAATTTTGGTGTGAATTTTCATTTAATAAAAATTTCTATTATACAACGGAGAAATTGTATATTGTTATTCACCAAAATACACGTTGATTGACACTAGTTAAAGCACACCGAAGGTACACAGCAACATCAACCAGGCTTTAAGCTGGTTGGTTTTCTGAACTGATCAACCGTACGATTTCATTGATCTAGGGGAGAGCTTATCCACTACACTCCCTTAACACAACACAGTTTGTGTTGAAACTAACAAAGAGAATTAAAGATTAATTAGAAGTAAACACAGTTTCACAGAAACATTAATCGAAAGGAGATGAAATTTTAATGCGATCGGATTATGTACATTTGACAAAAACATTTTTTTAAACTGTACTTTATGCATAAGAAAACTAAATTGTTAACAAAAACAATACTAGCTTCTGCTAGAGAAGCAGCGAAAAAAACATGGCAGTGTACAATTCGTAATCCTGTCTCCATAAAATTCATAATGGTGTGACGTAAGTGTAACGACCCGCACAATCAATCCAACGTTTTAAAAATCATTAAAAAATTGAAAAATATCGACGTGCAGAAGCAACGTACAATGGAACTGTGATTCTAGTTTTAAAAAACAAGGAATGCTTTCTAAGACAACTTTGTTAAACATCGTTTCTTAAAAAAAAAAAAAAAAAACATTGAATTGTTATGTGCATTGCCGCGGTCGCAACTCATTACGCTATTTTAACAGCAACATATAATTTGTTCTCTCTTGGATTAAGCAGTCATCACGTAACAGTTCATTTTCTCGGTATATGAAACGTCGATCTCCTTTGTTCAAACATTATTATAATGTATATGGTAATTCAATGTAAGAAAATCTGCGACAATTATCGAAGCGTTACTACAGTTCAGTCTGGACAATAAAGCATACTCAGATTTCTTTTAACCCTTTCGAATTATAACGATACATTTAACTAGAATTGTTAACAAGTAGAAGTAATATTTAAGTATATAACTATAATCGTCGGTAAAGAGATGGTTTCGATAGCAAAACAGATAAATGACTTTCCATCGAAGTGAACGAACACCTAATATTCTAATAAAATGTGGGAAATATTCACTTTTACGCTAGATTCGTCAAAAAACATTAGGATCTATATCAACGAAGTTGTTCTTCCTTTGTATAATAATTATTCGTGTTCACATATAATTTGTTACAGCATTAGTCGTATTAAATATCGTACTTTGTGAACATCTCCGATCAATTTACCTGAGGCATTCAATCTTGTAAAAGTTGTAAAATATACATATAAGTATTTCATGCAATCAGGCTAGTCCCGATCGAAAATAAATTCATAGAACAACATGCTTTGCAATGCAGCTTCGAGCTGATGTCCATTAATTTTATGCGAGTCTTTGTTTGGTACGAGGTCTACTCAGAGGACAAAACATCGTTTATATTGGCACTTCGGGGGCTGCTTTGCGTGTTTGTCTTTTTGAAATAGATGTCTAATCAATCATTAAACGACTAGACTCTGTCAATCTTATGCAATGTTCCTAGACGAAGTTAAGGGGGTAGATTCGTTTCTAGTATAATGTAAAGATGGGATTTTTCAGTAGTCAAAAGCGCTACATAAAGGATCCATCTAGACCGCGATCACCCTCAAAAGTCCTATTTTTATTAATTAAAAATGAATAATTAAAAATCTTTACGCAAAATGACGCAAGAGGAGAACAAATTTCAAATAAACTTTTTCACTTATATTCTGGACATTACCCTTAATTCTCTGAATGAACGATTCGCAATCGAAGGTTATTTTAAAGAAAAAACATTTAGGGGGCAACATTCCGAAGACTTACATCGTACTGAGAAAATCTACCGCACGGCCCTGTATACAGCTGCGCATGTAGCTATTTTCATAAAGCTGCGACAGCTACATGTTGCCGAATAATGCAAATCACGCCTCGTAAACGTAAAAATAGGACTTTTGAGGGCGATTACGGCCTACATTGATTTTCTATCTAGCTCTTTTGATTACTGAAAAACGCCATCGCATGCATTATCAAGAAATGAGAAGTCGCATCCGCACCCTCGCAATCCTGGAAACGAGACTGCCCCTTAATAAAACGACTGAGACAAACCGATGTGTCGGTGTGCACTAGAGATCGCGGTTTTGAACGTGTACTAAGTACTAAAATACACGTGTACATGTGCTACGTGAACCGTGTAATACGAATTTAAGGGGATAGTCTTGTTTCTCATTTCTCCATAACGTAAAGATGGCGTTTTTCGATCGCCCTAAAAAGTCCTATTTTTATTGGGTTGGTATTTTAAGCTGAAATAAAACCCAATTTTTTCTATTCAAGCAATCAAAACTTTAATCAGTAAAATATTTTTCATTTTGTTCGATGATCTTTTGCCATCTTTCTGGTAGCGTCACGATTCCACGCTCATAAAACTTTAAAATTTTCCCAAAATTGGGTTTATTTTCACCTTAAAATACCGAAATTACTCTCTTGCCAATCCAATACGTTTACGAGGCGTAATTTGCATTATTCGGCAGCATGTAGCTGTCGCAGTTTTATGAAAATAGCTACAAGCGCAGTTTATGCTTCCAAATAATGCAAATTACGCCTCGTAAACGTAAAAATAGGACTTTTGAGGGCAATCACGGCCAAGATTGATCTTTTATCTAGCGCTTTTGTCTACTGAAAAACCCTATCACATGCATTATCGAGAAATGAGAAGGCGCATCGCGCACCCTCGCAATCCTGGAAACGCGAGTCTACCTCCTTAAGGATCCGTGTACACCGGGGGTGGGCACGGTAGGGGCCCCTCAAACTCCTGCTTCCCCCACCAATGTCCTTTTTATGCAACTGACCACTGCTTGCGACGGACGAAGCACGTCCTTCCTTCATGGTAACGACGGATGCTGGTGGAGGACACTGGGCGCTATGATGGGAACAGTTTTGTCTCAATTGAGACAAAAATGCATACCCCTGGTGTATTTATATACATGTGAAATACGGATCTCTAATGTGCTCGTAAATTTAAAGCTGTAATCAAAACAGGTATCGTCTACAATTTCGAGCTCCACATTTACATAAAGTTTTCGTGTAAGACGCGTCGGACTGTGGCGTGTCCGGTCGAATTTCGAACTCGTTTGGAGATTCCTTGGTGATCAAGGTGCCTAGATCATCTTTTTTGATGATCGATATGTCCTGCTTGATAGAAGTCTCGCTGTTCTTCGACGTCTGACACGTGTAATCAAAAGTGATCTCTTCGTTCCTCCTAATGTCTCTGGTCGCGAATAGCGCAAGCTTCGGGAGATTCGGATCGAGACAGTTGATCCAAATGGCGTAGACCGCCAAATTCGGATCGCAAGAATGGTTGATGAAGTGAGAAACATTACCGTAGACGGCGGCGTCGACAGTATAAGGGCATTGTTCTTCAGTCTCATTGTAATCTAAATCGAACAGGTACGTTCTGCCGGCAGCATCGTATTCTTTGCCCCGTTTCTCGGCTTCCTCGCTCGAGATCACCTCGCCCACGTACTGGGTGACGAATGACCCTTTCTTGATTGCATCCAGAGTCTTCACACCCCAGCCTCGTCCATTGGCAGTTCGGAATATGCAGAATTTCATCTCCGTACCGCGTTGCACCACGCGATTAATGCAGCTCATGTCGCATGCGCATCGTTTGTTGCATTCGTAAATCGGTGTGCCTGGTGGCACTCGTATCTTGGACGTGATTGTGTAAGGACAGTTTCCATCGTATTGGCCGAAGCAACACA
Organism: Lasioglossum malachurum; assembly: GCA_028455605.1. NCBI lineage: Eukaryota > Metazoa > Arthropoda > Insecta > Hymenoptera > Halictidae > Lasioglossum > Lasioglossum malachurum. Next base: position 26,058,926 of record CM052311.1, on the reverse strand, counting down.
TTGCTTTAGAATTGCAAACAGTGCATTCACAGCCAATAGGTGGATCGTCAGGTATTATCACTCCAACCCCGGGCAGATAATCGTCTATGTAATAAAAGTTCCGCGGCCCTTCTTCTAAATCGATTTGATTCTCCACCTTTATCTTCGGTTTACCCTTAGTAATGGTGTTCATCTCGTTCTCCCAAAGCAGCAACGATTCCATCTGCTTCTTTCGTAAATCAAAAACCAGCATTCGGAGAATTCCATCTTTGATAAATTCAAATCTTGAAATTCTTTTAATTTTCTCCTTTAAGTAGTTTTGCATCGCGGCGAACAGTATGTCATATCTAACCGATACGAACGTTACTTTCTTTTTCCGTCGGTTAAGCTTCTTCAGGAATACGTCGATGTCTTGCTTGGTCGGATAGAAGTTCACTTTTTCCTGAAAGTCACTCAGCAATTCTAATCTCTGTCTCTCGAACTCCTGCAAGATATCCGAGCAATTGACTAAATTGCTCTCCGGCTCCCAGGTATTGTATTCGTTGTGCCAATTCTTCCATTTAATCAAGTACTCCAATTGGCCATCCAGCTCTTTCTTCCCAAGAATCTTTTCCACTTCCCATAAATTACTATCTACATGCGACACGTTTATTCCATTCTCCTTGTCGTATTTAATGTCCTTTAATATGACCTTCAATTCCTTTAACTTAAAGTTGTCTAAGTTGTACTTCAGTTGTAATCTTTCTATGTCGTGGCTATTTTTATCCGTGAAATTAGCATTGCCGTTATTATTAAATTTATTCAGTCTTGTGTCTTCACCTTTAGCACCGTTCTTATTCTGCGAATACTTTACTCTTCTTTTGATACTATCTTTACTAATAGCGTTCTTATTGTTCTCTGTATTGCTGCTATTCAAGTAATGACCTACAGTTTCGTCTGTAGCGATGCTTGCTAAAGAAAAATCGAATTTTGCTAGTTTGGCGGATGGTTGATTGTTCCCAGGAGAGGCAGCTCTTTTTTCTCGTGCGGAGAGCATTTCATTCGTGTCGTCGAGAATATCTTCTTTATCCTCGCCGATATCTTCCTCTGCATGAGCGTCTGTAATGCCAAACATTTAATGTCATTCCCTCCGTTCATATATTTCTGTGTATCGTTTAACTGGTATAATTGTGCCACCTCTATTTCTCTTTCTTAGCATTAGCATATTATTTTCCACTTCAAAATGTATATTTTTTTAAAATCCTCTTCGTTCTTCTCTTTTGGACAAAATGTCGGTATTAGAAACGACTCTTTATAAAAGTGCATTATAGTTGTCCTCATTTTGTTACGAACAATGATCAATGTTTGCATAGATATACAAATGCTAAGTAATTAAAGCATACCTTAATAATTTTCAATCAACTACTCTCTTTTGTACTTTACTAGACTACAAATGAATTTTATTGCATGTGAACATTTTTTTTTCTACTGATTTATGTTACAAAATATTATAAATTTATTTTAGAATCCTTCCGTAATACTTCCTTGTACTCGATTAAGCTAATGCTTGTAATGACCTAACATTATTCGAATGGCAAAGTATGAGACAAGTGTATAAGATCTTATAGAATTTTGTCTACTCACATTTATGTCACAAAATATTATAAATTTATCCGTTTATCTTAGAGTCCAACCGCAATACTTCTTTATACTCAAATAAGCTAATGCTTGCAATACTAACATTATTCATATGGCAAATTACATGGCTAATTTATAGAATGATTCAATTGTAAGTCTGCACAATTCCAGTATCTATTTGTGATAAATATCGTTTTACAAAATGCATATGCTATATTGCTGTTTTCATAGAAAGTGTCATGTAAGCGCATAGTGCATTCTATATAGCGATACGGTTACTGTAATTTAATCCGATCAATTCCACAGTATACAAATATAAAATACACATGATTACATTTAGAAAATGTGAAACGTTTATACTTACTCATACTTACCTTTGTTATTAAATCTTCTAATTAAATAAAATTATACTTACATACACAACTATTCGTTTATAGAACACTTTTTATTTTAAGAATGTTTAGGCAACATTCGGTACTTGTGAGGATGTTTATTAAGGTATGCTTTAATCAATAGTGCACGCAAGTCTGTCGATATCGTACGTTCATTCATGTGCAGTGCATGTACTGAGACAGTCAGTCGTTACGAACACTGTAGAACAACCGTTAATCGCTAAACGAGTTGAACAATCACAAGTACACAGTGACAATGGATTTTTACTAGATTCAAAGACATCGGAATTCATTTTTCTCACGCGTTAATCGATTCACTGATGATTGAAAAACGATGCCAATACTGTTCCGAACATTTGTCTGTTATTTACGAAAGTATAAAGTGAAATAGAAAATGATCGAGTAGAGAAACGAAACAATGTTGTTGGTCTCACCTTCAATTAAATTAATTAAAAGTCCAGATTTCAAATAACTACATGATCCGTAACTCCTTAAGAACTTGGAATATATAAACTGTTTCAGTTGCGCGCGATCCGGAAACACGAGTTTATAAGATGGCGTCAATGCAACCAAAAACAGCGCCATCTTTAGAACCAGCCCAACAAACGCTCCTTAGCATCTCGTATTTTATTCGAGAGACGCTCGGGAGTACAGGAAGCTTTTCATCCTCGTTCTCATTGGTCGGCAATCATTGCTGCGACAATGTTACCCTCATAGAGTGCCAAGCGAGTGAAGGAGCACGACATAAAACACGACATTTATGCGAGTGCATCGTAACTTCTCTCACTCTATTGTTCCCATTTACTTTTTTCGTATACGTTCGGTTTTCAGTATGTACAGTAAGGAGAGCATAATTGTTTCCGCTCACTTTAAATCGGAAAAACTTTTTTTCATGAATGTACCAAACCACTTCAATTTCTCTGTAAGGCTAGAAGAATTAGTTTAGTAAATGACGTCTAATAAATAATTTGAAAAAATGCATTTTATTTTTACAACTTTTTTAGCTGGGCTAATAACGAAAATTTTAAAGATGTGTTACGCAAACCTGTATGAATGATATACGTTCTTAAAATTACATTGAAATTGGTTAATTGGTTTACGAATTATAAACGATCGAAAGTGGTAAAAATTGCAATTTTTCATGATTTTAGGCCTTTCTACTGCTTTTGGTCGTTTATAATTCGTAAACCAGTTAACCAATTTCTATGAAATTTTCAGAACGTATATAATTCATAGGAGTTTACAAAACACATCTTTGAAATTTTCGTTATTGGCCCAGTTAGAAAAGTTGTAAAAACTAATCTTTACTATTGTTTATCATAATTCTGAGTAAATGCATTTTTTCAACTTATTTATTAGATGTCATTTACTGAACTAATTCTTCTAGTCTTACAGAGAAATGGAAGTCATTTGGTCCATTCATAAAAAAGTTATTCTGATTCCACACACTTTAGTGTGTGGAAACAGTTATGCTCTTTTCTGTATATCTTTTCTCAAGAGACTTGAAATTGATTGGCGGTCGCAATAACTGTCCACCTCACTCGTCTCAATTATATGCGACAATTGAGTGCGATGAACAATTATTATAATGGTCACTTCACTTTCAATCTCCGATTTCGAAAAACGACATAAAAGAGTTGATTCACATTCCGCAAGGTTTCGCACTTACGCGCTGAACCGCAGAAAAATCGGTGCGAGATTAAACCATATGAAACCGCCTTTAGTTTTATATGATGACCCTATTACGAGCTCGTTTCTATCGTTTATCTATTGCATAACTTTTTCAAAGTATGGAATATATTAATTCGTGTGATTTCGCCGTGGTTTATATGCTGCAGATAGATAGTAAACTCAACTGTGAATATTCCCCTACGTAGGGGAAAAATGATCACGAAAATCACTGGACTATTTCCGAATAATAATTATTGAAATTGTACCATTGTACCATTCAATCGATTGAAAAATTATCGACCTCTTTACAATCGAGTGGATTAATACTTTGATATTCATTGATAAACATTAAGCACACAGTGCTCCATCTTAGTGCTGTTACTTTCCTTTGAAAATGGAAGATTTTGGATGATTTCGAAGGTCGAAGATTTTGAAGCTTCGAAGTTTCGATTTCTGGAACTTTGAAGGTGATGGGAAACGAAGTTTTGTAGCGTCGGTATTCGAAGCTTTGATATCAGAAACGTTGAAGGTGATGAGAATTGAAGTTTCGTAGCGTCGGTATTCATAGCTTAGAATTTCGAACCTCCGTAGTAAATTGTTAGAAGATTAAAAGATCTATCCATTTTTCTTTATCTTGTGTTCCTTTATTTTCATTAAATCGAAACTTTGGAAAAGTAACAGCCCTACTCCATATATGACCAGAAGAAATGAAATGTCTTGTCGGTGTTGCATGCAAAGTGTAGTTTGATTTTTCAAGTGTACGCACATTATAGAAAACACAATTGAAATAATTGATTCTGAATGATATAAATGGCTGAACCTACTTACCAAGTTTAATAGTAATATTCCTTTCTAATTCATTCTTAAAACGAACAGTCTGTACTCCTGATATCGCTTTTACAATTGTGGATTTTCCATGGGCTACGTGACCAATAGTACCTGTATAAAAGATCCATTATATTTGATACATATATAATTGTATATTTTTGGTGGAGCAATTATTAATAATAAAAAATACATTATAGTTACCAATATTGATTGTAGCTTGCCTACTGATGACCTCGGGTGATAATGCAGTTAATTTACTTACATCCTAACAAATAAAAGATATATAAATTTCAAAAATATATTCTAATAGGATATATATATATATATAATGTTTTCTTTCTCTTAATCTCTATCCCAACTCCAATTTAATTTGATGTCGGTTATTATTTATTATAAACAATACATTCATACTTCATTATAGTACCAAAAATACATTTAATGCACAAGTTGTAACTACGTACATTAAAAATGTATTAGAATAGATAGTTCCTGCTCGTTCTTTTTTACAACAGAAAGATGTAAAAATAATAACAAAGTCGGATGCATCGATTCGGCAATACGATTAAGAAAAAATTAATACATATAGCTTTGGAAATACAATCGAATTACCGTAAGACGAATGCAGATGTCATTAACAATTGTCACAATATGAACGGTGACGAGTTAAAAAGATCTGTTCGCGATGTGGGGACTATTTCAATGCGATTTTACTTGCTTTCCTGTGTATCGGTGGAGAATATTTTCATTCACATAAACCCAACCGAAAAGTATTACAGTATGCCAGCAACAGGAAAGATTGAGGTTATGCGAAGTATGATGAAAAGTTGTCAGACTACGAGGAAACATCCGCTCCAATTTTACTCACTAGCTTCGAGAGATCTTGCTTATAAAGATTTGGCTGACCGGTAGTCACTCCTAATCGTTCTTCACCACCCATAATCACTGAGTCAGTATTTGCAATACGCAAACCACGCGAGGAACACTTCAAAAAAGGCGAGAGTTCATTTACAATTTACAATCACGGGCGACTCCTGAATTGAAAAGAAGCTGAGAGACTGCGATCAGCGCCAACTGGAAACACATTCAATTACTATATACTACATTTCGAGTCTTAGATCATGTATACTTATAGACTCGGCTTTAGATAGCATCTTGTTCCAAGATTACATCGTCTACCAGATGACGGATGTGGGCAAAGTGCTATATTCTGTTGAGTAGTCGCCGCATTTCGATCATTCTGTATAAATATTTATGGAAACTGTAACTGTAACATATATTTTATTTTGTTACACGCGCGTTCATTTTTACTTTACACTTATTATTTTTCATAATATGAAATTTGTATTTATTTCCTCACAACTTACTTTATTTAAAAAAATAGAATAGTAAGAACAATATATAAAAGGCATAATTCGAAATATTTTAAACTTTAATTGAGGTCTAGCGCTACTGATACATAGGTGAACCTGTATTATCGGCAAGAAAGAAAAGTGCTCCGTCGGTAACATTCGGCTATGAGTTTGAGAATTTTGCGACTACTTTAATTGGTGTTGTACGCACGCTTGAACTGTACTTCGAAATGTCACCACAAGTGGCACTACCAATGCAAACGACGCCGTTTTCAAATTGTAAAAAACAAATGATAGTAGCATCGGGTCCTATAGGTAGTCCCAATTTAGCCCATGTATCGAGCAACCCTTTCCTGAATCGTACTTGTCTTATTAATAATTCTTTACGCGAAGTAAACTGATCTCTGACGCATCTTTGAGAATGAAGAAAATCTATCGAGCAATGCCTTCTTGAATCGCACTCGCCTTATTAATAATTACTCGTTTTATTAGTAATTCTTTAATCAAGTAAATTGATCCCTGACGCAACTTTGAAAGTCAATAATGGGAGGAGCAGTGATGATTGGGTCCTATGGTCCCAATGAAGCCAATCTATCGAGCAATCCCATCCTGAATCGTACTCGTCTTGTTAATAATTCTTTAGCGAAGCAACTTGGGAAATGGATAATGGGAGGACCAGCGATGATTGGGTCCTACGGTCCCAATTAAACGAATCTATCCGAAACGAACCACCGCCGGCACTAATTTTCATCGGTGAAAGTGGCGGCCCGGCCGTGGTGAAAGTCGTGGGGCCACGCGTCATAAAGGAGGCTCCGGATAAACTGCATACGCCTCGCTAATGCATGCGTTCTACGTGCTAATGTATTACGACAGATAGATCGTGCTTTTACCCGGTGATTACGATACCGGCGAGCCGCGGGCTCGGACCGCGCGAAACCAGAATTCGTAATCGAGGATCCGAGCGAGCCGGGATCGACCATGCCATTGTTTGCGATCAATTATAGTGACACAGGCACTATACGCTCAATGCTGTTTCGTTAGAGCTCCTTCTGACCACTTCGGTGGAGTGTTGCTTTCTAGGAACCACCGTTCACTATAGATCCCCTTGTCCAGAATTAGGGGTGCGAAACCTGATAGCTCTCGTTCACACCAAGAAAACAATCTTACAATGTTACTGTATAATGTTTGCCACTCCTGTCACAAAATTTGCAGGGGTTATTTTGAAAATGTAATAATGTAAGAAAATGTAATAAATATCTCCTTTCCGACTCATTTTACGATAAAAACAATTATATACAAAGTTAAACTAGAGAAAATTTCCTACAATTTATGTAATAATAATTTTGTATCTGAATGTTTTTATCGTAAAATGAGTGGGAAAGGAGATATTGTCAAAAAACTGCTATTAGGCGCCATTTTTCCAATATGGCGGCGCGAGCAGCGAAGATACGGGGTGGCAAAGTTGAAATTCGGAAAGAGCACATCGAAATCTATAAAATTGCCATGTATATTCGATCGTATAACAAGCAGCGTTCAATTTCGTGCGACTTGATCACTCGGATTATATATATTTTTTTACGAGTAATTGTATGTAGCAGGTCGTACATTAAAACGTACGAGTCTTGTCAGTGCGTCAGAAAAATACAGACCGTTTAAAAATCAAAACAGTTGATTAGCGTAATAACCGTATACTTAGTCGCGTTTGCAAAAAATCTGTTTGCATACGCCAGGGTTAATTTATATTGTTGCGTGATTGTCGAACAAGAATGTCAATACCTTAATCATATTAATTATGCGAATATCTGCTGGAATATTACTGAAAATTCCATCGAATTCATCGCAGTTCGTTGACGCTCTTACTTCTATTTTCGTCGCTAATGAATTATTCTTTCCGCTCCACCATGAACGTCTATCGAGTGATGTATATGCTTGGTTTTGCATATTATGGTCATCAACTCCTAACGCTTCGAAATTATGTTTCTTTTTGCTACGATTCTAATGAATTGTGGGATATAAAGGATAGTGTTTGTGAAGATTTTATCTGAATTATATTCTTCGGCATCCTTGTTTGGAGACATATTTATGACAATCTTTGTTTATTCGTTCTCGGGGGAATTTATGTACTATATGTGGACATTGGCGTTTAGCATAATTAGATAGGAGAATCTTCGAGTAAGAAACTCAGAAGTAACAGACTCGGACGAGCCTCGATAAAAAGTTAATTGATGTTTCACCAGTAATTTTCTCAATTAAAAGTTCAATACATTGTTTCCTTAAACGTCTCACTAAACTGCAGATTCGTATGCAGTTTCAGCGTATGTAAATCAATAGCGTTCGAAGAAGAGTGTCTTTATAAAAAAACTCTCATAGTACTGTTACTTTATTTTCAATCTATTCAAACATACAGTCAAACCTGCTTTTGTGCGGTAGATAGGGACCGCAGAAAAAAACCGTACAAAAAAAAATATTCACAATCTTCATAAATAGCTATAACAAATAATTTTTCACAACATATTAAAGAAAATTTTGTATGCGTTGGAGAGGGACCGCATGAAACGAAGTCTCACTTAGAAAATATGTCAAAGCTTTACGAAATAGCGAGAAAGTGCCTACCAAACAAATTAAATAATTAAATTACACAGGAAACATTTAAGAAAATTTTAATTTCTCATTTTAAGTTTTCATAAAAACAATTTTCTTTCTTCTTTGGATAATACCTCGTTAACTATTAGGTTTAGGACATATGAAGCATAGAAAAAGAATATCGCATAGAAAAAGACCGCGCAGAAATAGGTTTGACTGTATTAAGGGAGTAGACTCTCGTTTTCCAGGATTGCACAGGATCCAGGGTGTGCCTTCTCATTTCTCAATAATGGGGTTTTCCAGTAGTCAAAAGTGCTATATAAAAGATCAATCTAGACCGCGATCGCCCTCAAAAGTGCTATTTTTACGTTTACGGGACGTAAGCTGTATTATTTTGAGCGTTTTTTGAGATTTATCTAGCGCTTTTGACTTACTGAAAAGCCCCATCTTTGCATTATCGAGAAATGACGAGGCGCATCCCGCACCCTTGCAATCCTGGAAACGAATCGACCCCCTTAAGAAAGAAAATAAATTTCCACTTCACTCCAGTTTAATGCGATTCAGACAGAATATTTTTATTTTGTATAAAGATCCGCTGTCTAATCGTCACGAGTCTCGATATCCTATGGCAGGTAGCGAAAATTGACTTCAAGTCTGTTTTCAAGTCTCCACTTGGAAGAATTTCTACAAATGCGATCGAAATAAGAGTAGTGGGAACACCGAGTACAAACGTAAATTGCTGACGTGTGTCTCCAGTGTTCCGTCTGCTTGGAAAGCAGGTAGAATTCCACGGAAAAGAATCGGGGAATGCAAAGGGAGGGACGAAGTCTGTTCGCGACCGCTGCCAGTGGAAAACTTTGTCCGGTATAATTAGTGGATCGAAGAATACGATGATTGCGCGTTAATTAACCGTGGCGTTGTTACAGCGGCCGTTGCATAAGGAGTCTACCCGAATTTCGATTCGAGGAGTTACGCGCTGCGCACGAGAGGGACCGCAGCGCTGTTCGGGACAACGCGCAATGGTGCAGATGGATCGTATTATTTACAGGTATACATTTTTCGAGACGTTTTAAAGACTTATTTCCGACGTCTTTTTAATCCTCGGACAACGGACGATTTTTATAGCTATATAATTGGCAATGCTTAGGATCGTTCAAACATTTGATGATGTCTCGTGTAGTTAACTGGTTAACTTAGTCACGCAGTTAACTGGTTAAAGACGTCTTTTCCGAGACGTCGTTTTAATGTCTGAAACAAGACGCCTTTGTGCTATCTGGGATATACATATACATATTGTGTATGTGTGTTTTTGTTTATCGAGACGTTATGGTTATGGTAAACAGAAAGGACAAAAACGGGAACAAACAAGCGTCACTTGCGTCAACGGATACGCAACGCGATTCAACGATTCCGCTGCGGTGACGCAGGAGAGCCGCGATTCCATCGAGAAAACGAGACTGCAATGACATGTGCACGGAAATTCGCGTCGCATTGTATGCAGATTGGTTGATGCACGAATTCGATCGCGAAACGAGTAGCTTGCGATCTCGATGAACACTTTTATTTTGTTCAGTGATAAAATTGGTCTGATTTTCTGCGCTTATATGGCAAAAGCGGCTGCGATTAAATATTAACCGTGAACACGACTTATTTCAAGAAAATTACGAGAAGGGTCGCTCAGTGATTCGTAGAAAAACTATTGGCGCCACATGAAACGACGAGCTTGAGTGAATGATGACAGTGACTTCACTTAAAACACTTGAAAATACACGCATGACATCCGCGGTTTACTTGGAAACAATAAACTATGCGGAACATATTATATAATCTTAATTATCTTTTTAGCGTTCTCTCCAAACAGTACGAACCAACCGGTCGTACAGAAATATTTTTATGTATTTGAGTAATTTTTCTCATTCCAATTAAAAAGCTTTTATCTAAGATCTTTATTAAATTAAGAATTAACATTCAATTTAGTTTCTATTCCTTGCAATCGATGCAGATCACTTTTGTTTTGCATAAAGATCCGCAGTCTGCTGACTACAGATATAATAGTATCAGGATCGAATCGATTCAGATTTCATAGTAACACGAATGAAGAAGTCTAATAAAAATTTCATCGTTAAATAAAATACGAAAGACAGTGTCGTGGATGTAGGTATAATTTTCCAAACCTGCGTCACCGCGATCGCATAAAATCGGCATAAAAATCGTCGTGGACACTCCTCTTGCCCTCTGTGACCCCAAATCGCTGTGTGCGTAGATTATGCTAATGCTATTTAACACTGTCGCGTTCTATGTTAATTCGATTGGGATTTAAGGACGTTGTGCCCGTCCACGTGTCGCTGCGTATTAAAACTGGTTGACATTGTCGGTTATATTAACTAGGAACATTGAATGAACCAAAGGTTAATTCCCATTACCGATATTTGCGGAAACTGCGATTCAGTGTGGGGCCACATTCTAGAATATCGTTTGGGAACTGAAACAAAGGATCGCAGGCATCGGTGTCGGATTAAGTCAGCGCGGGGCCCGTAGCAAATGTTATGACGAGAGGCCCTAGGCTTTCTATCAGGGCTGCTCGTGTGCAAATGTAGCGCACCTTTTCAACAAACGGAATGAATGACTGGCATAGACAGGCGCTCATGTATCGACGCCTCTTCGATTAAGCGCCCGCGTGGGGCCCCTGTTTGTATGGCGCGGGGCCCGTAGCATTTGCTACTTCTGCTACGGGGCTTAAAATATCCATGTGTCCGACACAGACTGTGTTTTTAATGCAAAATTAGAAAATCGTCTGCATTAACCGTGGGAAACAGGATGTGAAAATGTTACTCTTTCTTTCTATATGGTTTGAATACATGATGTAACAATACACATCGATTCTTATGATCTGTTTATACCGCGCACTTCTTTACATGCTGCGTTACGCGGCACATATTTTTAATTATAAATGCATCAATTCCGCGAGACCGTCATACATGTCGAATCGTTTAACCTCGGACAAGAATTTGTTGAGCACTAGTTTTTTATCCCTCCCAGGAACATATGCATTTATGCGATAGTGCAAACTTTGTGCGCAGTGTCATCGGAAGCAGGGATTAAAAAGTTTTCAGTTGCAAACCGATTCCGGAGCCGCAAAAACAAGTTAGCATAGACTTATTAGATATTATTCAACTAGCCAGCGTTAAAAACGAGCACTGTGTACTTACATATATTACACTGCGGAAACGATAATACATTAGACAATGTTGTGCAATTTAAGATTTACATTTAAGTGGCCGGAATGTTATTGACAAAGAAGGATTTTTCCTACTGAAAAGTCTGCGATTGAAAATTTTATCGACGAAGCATGTTTGCAATCAAATAACCTGTGCTCATCATTGATGATTGACACGATTTTATTCGGGCCACTCTTAAAAATAGATTTCGATGAATAAATTATTTATTATTTGCTTATGAGTTTCCGCAGATTCTGTGATGTGGATGTTTGTTCCCGGATAATTGGCTTCAAGGGTGTACGTACTATACGAATCGCCGCCGCGCCGGTGTTAATTGGATCCTCGTTTACCTTCCTCGACAGGTAAAAACATTTTATTTAAATGCAACGAGACGCGACGAGCCACAACGCAATTCCACGTTTTCGCAGTTGCACGTTTATCGAACAACTTCCTGGAAAATCAGTTAGAATCGTTAACTTTTGTGCGGGACAAGCGTAGGTAGCAGCAAGGTAGCGGCAAATCGCGAAAAACTTCCTACATATCGCTTAGTCCAACATTTCTTCCTTAATCGATTTACGAAATATTCAATGTTGACATTGAAATCGCGGTACGGTCGACGAAATTTGATGCATTTACGGCACAAATCGAGTAGGTGTAATTTAAAACAATGAATACATTAGAAGAATTCAAAACTACTCTGCTAAAATTATGTTGTTTTCAACCTATTAAACATATTTCGGAAGGAAATTCTCAGGAACTGAGACTTCTCAAAGTCTCAGGAACAGAGATCAACATCTTCGAGGCTCCAACGTTCGATCTGCCATAAAACCGTGCGATTTTTGTGCGCAAGGCGAATTCTAAAGGAGTCGGCAATTATAAGGTAAAACTGCGAATCGTGACATTCGCCAGGTCAGCAATGCAACGTTTAGGTTCGCGTGGACCGGAGCGGAGTCAGCGAACGTCCGATGAAAGCGATCCAAGAACCTTGAACCCTCGCTGTGAAAGTATCGTTGTTACGTTCATCCGCTCTCTCGGACAATTCGAAGACGGTAACCTGTCGTTCCCGTTGCATAATCGCTTGGCACGGATTGGATTCTATCAACTATTCCTGATGTATTAGGGTGGCGGCTGAACTTTCCTCCCCTCCTCTTCCCCAGCATTTTCTTAGCTGAATTTTCCCCCTCTTCAGTTTCCCTCTTCAACATTAAAAAGAAAAGAATCCCTGAATTCTAGCTTGCTCGTCTTCAGCGTTTTCTTCACTGGAAACAGAGTCTAGAAGACGTTATCGCGGTCCGATGCATTCCGTTCCTCACCCGCGAGTTCCGCGTAATCCTCTTCCTGCGTGGCGCATGTTGTACAAACACCGCGCGCGATTGCAAATCAGTTCCGCGAAGGATCAGGCGCAGTTTCGGAACAGGGTAAACGCAACAATGGCGAGTGTTCAATTATATTTGAATTGCGCCTCGGCGGAGTTTGCAATCCTAACGAAGAGTAGATGGTAAACACTTCCCTCGACGCAACACAAGCGTCTGCAAGCAAGATTGTAAAACGGCCAAGGAGGATCAGTCGAAGGATGTTCGGCTCGTCACTGTTGCTGTTGGAAAAGAGCGACGGAGTTCGAAAATTCGAAGGATAATATCGAAACTTATTTGTGACGAACCTGGCTGGATCGCTTCATTAAAATTGTTTCAGTAAAATGTTCATTAATGAAATTGACATCAGCTTTGCGTAGCGTACAAATAGCCCGACACTCTCGTTAGAAATGGAATAAGTCGTAACACATTTTTCTACAACCATTTTAATGAAATTATCCAGTCAGGTTCGTCAACTCCGTCACTCTTGAAGGACGATATAAATCGAATAAATGATTTCGCTGGAATTGTAAAATCTTAAAATCATTTTTCCGAACGTAATCTTGACAGACTCGGCTGAATAATTTGATTGGAATTTCCGCATTACCGACTCGAGTAAGGAGGCCACCAGGAACCGAGAGAAACGAAGATCACGATGACTCGCGTTTCGTGGTTTCGTCGAATTTCTTTCCTCGGGCTCCTGCGGCTTCGTTCGTTTAATTTCCAAATGAACCGTTCTATCCATGCCCCGAGAAGAAACTCTATTCCATAGGACCGAGCATGGTATCTGCTTGTCTGATGCTGGCCCGGATAGAATCGAAGAAGAAACGATTCGCAAGCATCTCGTGACCGTGCAGCCCGGCCAAGAATCACTTTCGCCGATCGTCGTCGCCTACCAAGCTGCTCGTGACTTGCATAACCTCCCGCAAGGCTGTTACACGGCATTACACTTTCTGTTCGTTTCCTTGCTGGTCGGAATTACTCTCATTCCGGTCCACTTGCCCGCTCTTTCCTTGCTATAATCGGGGCCGAACGATGACTCGCAACTTCCCATCCTGAATCCTCCTTCGTCCTTCGCGCGCAACATCGTCACCGTGATGCTGAATTTCGCCATATCCTGCGTAGTCTCTGTTCATTATTAAGGGGAAATCATTATTTTATGTATTATGTGTTAAATCATTACTTTATTAGTCCTCAATTCTCGAAAAGAAGAAAATTAACCCTTTGAAGTACGACTTTCTTCATGGTTACATGATCAATAAGGACTAAACTCTTTTATGGATTATATAAAGCAATGTCTACTGAGTAACCTTGCAAAAAATTACAGAGGAGTTATTCGGAGAAAAAAGTTATTACACATGATATATGTATATTAATTTTCTGAAGAAAAAAAATATATCACTTTCGATTGTTTATTCTATCAAAACCACCGAAGAGAATAAAAAAGAAAAGCCATGAAATTAATCTATACACCTTCCTTTACATCCTAGATTTGGTCCTATCTCGATTTTATACACTAAACTTGTGAAACAAATCATTTCTTTAACACAAATTTTTCAACACTTCTCTTACCGTTACGTAATTAAGGACGTCGACGGACATCAAATTTCGCAAATTCCGTACCGGGGAACTTGGGAGGCTGCGTATAAGCGACGATGGCTTCCTTCCTAGGTCGATAGATTACGCGTTAGATTAAGCTAATATTATTCTTGAATTTTATTTCGTCCTAAAAGAAAGACATGCATAATTAGCGGATTACATTTCAAGAGTTCTTCATGAGTCCGACTCGTTATTATATGGCATCGGGTTTATCAACTAAAACTTCCTCGATATGATTTACATGGTTTGGATCGTCCGTCAAAGTTCAAAGATCAATGGACCCGATAGATCCCAAGCCGGTGACGTCTTTCGGAGTCACGGTTGCCAAGGTCCGTTGGGAGTACTTCGACGCGAAATAATTCGCGCGGTCGTTTTCCTCGCGTTTTCAACCCCCGCTGGTGCCTTGACGTCTTGTTATCTTTTCGCATGATTTACCACGGTCCCCGTCGCCGGCAGCGTCCCAATGTTGCACGCGTTTTTCTCTCCGTCCTCGTCGCTGAATTTAAGACTCCTCTCGGTTTCGTAGTTCGGCTCGGATTACCTCGTTCCCGGCCGATTATTTCGCGCCGGGAGTCGCCTTGCGGAAAACAAAGTTAACGAGGCAATGCGCCAATTGCCGGCTCGTTAAAAATCACCGGACACGATCGACCTCGGGACGAACGCGATTATTATCCGCGCGACACGATCGGCAAACATCCTTCGCGATTTCCTTCGTTTTTCTTCCGATCTGCGGAATCACCGGGACTACACTTCCAGCTGGAAAATCAAGACATTTCTTTCAACCCGGACCATTTTTATTCTATGTAATCTTCTTTACATTGTGCACATCGAATCGAACCTGTTTTCTCGTACAACGAGAGGAAATGAATACGTTTACCTGGAAAAATGAACTAAACAGTTTTGAATAAGGGACGATCTAAACCAAAGAACTGATTCAGTAAGATTTTTGCGCATTGTTTTTGAGGAAGCTCCGCAACCGTCCGACCGAAAGCTTCCTGTTTCTTCCTCGCGGTGGTGGAAAGCAGAAAGTTGGAAAAACTGTAGCAGCGACTACGGCTGTTTTGCAGGAAGGAACTCGATTGTTGCGAAAGGAAGAAAATTACATCAAGAAGGTTCGCTTAAAGTTAGTTTCGAAGCAACGGCCAATGTAACGCTCGACGTCCAAGGGCTACCGCCATTCCAGACGGACTTCAAGTAGGTTAAGCTGAACAAATATGGCTTGCAACAGACAATTGGCCACTTTCCCGGCCTTGGCGATGTAGTTCAATATCGAAGAATCGACTGATCGTAATACGTTGCAATAAATATTGATTCTCTGCAAGCTTCTAGGGGAACAGGGGAGCGATCTTGCGGATCTGCAGACTGCATTTCGCTGGTGCTAATTGAGTATCACTCACCCCGTAAGTAATGCAAATTTTATATGTTTTTGCAAAGAAAAATAATCAGATAAAATCAAAGCCCTTGTTTTGCGCTACTCGGTTCTCTAATTTCTTAATAATTGTTTAACCCCCGATTTTTATTCAGTTATTTTCACTGGAAGTATCTCCATGATATCGATAATTGCAGACTGGAGAATAGTTGAAGCGTTAGTAAAAGTAACGTTAAATAATGGCTTCGAAAAAAAACGTATTTTTCAACTTTTAACAAATATTGTGATGCTTTTGATATTCTAATGAGTGTAATCATGTAATAGTCAACCTGGAAAAAATTCATATTTCCCACGAAGTGAATTAAGAATGATTGTCGTACAAAAATGATACAGTGGCGACCGGAAGTGTCTACCATTTTGATTCTTACGGTGGAATTAGCACACGGAAAACAAACGAAAGTGCATAAATCTTTTCCATTATTCCAAAGGACATCGAGTGACGGCAATATTGTATTATGTACTCGCGTTAATAGCGAGTGACGGCTAATCCTTTCTCGAGAACAAGAAGCAAGCAGTTACGAAACTAACATTCGCAGCAGCTCGTCATTATTTTCTTGCGTTGGTGGAATGGATAAGCGTCTTTAAACACATCAGTGACGCAATCGTTGTACAAAGAAAGTAAAGAGCTAGAAGGATTGACGATGCAGCTACCGAGTAATTAGGATCACCAATCTCTAATTAGCTGCGCTCATTCATCTTTAATTTCTCTGACAATCCGAGAGCAGAGTCAGGGAGAAGCAACTTTGCGATTCGAATAGTCACAGAAGAAGATCACCAACCCTTAATTGTGCCCATAATTATGAAAGTGGTCTAAGTGAAAATTTCAAAAAAATGGACTGAAAAATTTATTTCAACATTATATGGAATTCATTTAGTGTTAATATTCAATACCCTTTTTTCCTTTAAATATCCCGAAACAACTTAGACCACTTTCATAATTATGGGCACAATTAACAATATGTATTTAATTCAAATTTATTTAACAATCTGACGGAGTAGCAAATATAGGGATTATCTGTTTTATCAGACTTAGATTGCGGATCTTTATGCAAAATAAAAATTGTATGCATTAATTGCAAGACATAGGAATCAAGTAGGAATTCATTTCTCTCTTTAGTGGTTTTATTAAGTTATAAGAAGTGTACTGATAGTCTTACATTCTTGTAATCTGTTTATTGTTTGAAATTATACCCATCCATTTTTGGCATAAATGCATAAAATCTGCAGTCTAATCAGACTGAAGGATTCATTTTTGCACTAGTGGATAAAGTACACCAATTTTGATTGAAAAAAAAATTAAAGAATATTATTATCACTTCCTCCTTTAGTTTCTGATCCCTGTGATTAGCCTAGAAAATTTTTTATTTGCATGGCATAGAGATGCACAGTTTCGTTCCGTGCCTTATTTTTGTAACTTTTATATTTTTAAATAAACTATTTTGACTATATATGCTCAATATTTGAGACTGTTCAGACGAGTCAAAGTTCGTACATTGAATTGCAAATGTATACATTTGTACACAATATGTCCATTAACAACTGTTGAAATTCTTGAGAAAATATAGACTCAACAGAGTATTCTTGGATGTTTAATTCAAATGTCACTGCGTCAGGATTGTTTGCGATGATCCAACCACTAATTATTATTGCTTGTGGGATGAAATCATTGTTAACATACAGAAAAGAACCATAATATAGTATAATCGATCGATATATGGATAACACTGGATTTCCCGCGCAAACTAGAGCACCTGATTCGTCGAGCCACCTGATTGGCGTATCTTCAATTTTCGAACCGCGGATGCTACTTTACCGACACGATCCGGTTGATAAATAAATCACAGATTAATTCAATCATATTAATTCGTAAAAGAATTCTGTTCATCACAATATGAACTTGAACTCTGTCGCTGTCGCAACAAATAATAAGAATCGGCCTTGACTTTATATACATATATACAGACGCATAAATCAATTTATATTCTTACCGTCACCATTGTCTTTCACAAGTAGCGTACGATTTCAATCGATATTTAAAATCTCACTGTTTGAGTTTATATAATAACGATAATAATGGAAATTATTTAACCGTCGCGCACATATGTAAACACGCACGCATGCTTCAACCGTTATCATCGACAGACTCTACTCATGTCCGTTGCAATTTAAATTCAAATAAATTACAATGGAAATGAGAGTATTGCATATAGTGCCCTCGCGCAAAGGCACATAAATTCACACTGAATTCTGATGAGCGTTTAAAAACGGAAATATGTACTTATAATCTATTTCGAAAATTTTGTGGTCCCCTTATATATGCATGTGCCATTTAATTAGGTAGAGTACGGTACACATGAACATGGTCTTCGTACGTTATGTTTTTTAAAGAATAACTCCTTCGGAGTTGTTGGAAGTCCAACATATTATACATGGTTGAATTTGTCTTTTCATTAGCTATAATGTTACATAACCAAAATACAGTTCTATTTAAAAAAAAAAAACGACGCTGACCTTGAAATATCGGAAAATATGACCTAGACAAACAAAACCTCCGTCATAATAATTGCCTCGCCGAACCAACAGCGAAAAATCGCCGCATGTCACAATTTCAAATAATCTGAGTTGAGCTTTATAGTATAGGATTTATATATCTACCAGAAAATGAAAAAAAAGTCATGAAAATAACTTCGAGAGCACATTAGCGATCAAAACTTTCAACGGCAATTTCTCGAAAGTGAAATTATGTGACAAGAGCGGCGGTCTTCCTGACAACCAGAGATATTACGAGACAGCGGGAATGCAAAATGTTTGGGTCACCCTGTACACGAGAGAATAGCAGAGGATCCACGCCATGAGAACCGCCCGAAAGCGATGCTGAAAACCGACGCGAGATGTCGTACAGTTTTGAACGTCGGTTTACGGTCCTCGTAGTTCCATCTAATCTTGACCGCGTGGTCCTGGTCGTGGTCCTCTCCTCGCGGTCTTTCGTTTCCGTGTGATCTACATTCGAGCAACAACCTCTCGAACAAGCCTATATGGAACCGTCGAAAATCCTGGTGCGATTCGTTGGTCGAGTGTCCGTCCATCCCACGTAAAACAAAAAAGGAAGAGAAACGAACAGCAAAATCAGATTCAAATCTAGAAAGAAATAGTAGTAGTAACACAAATCAATCGTATGGAGATTGTACGAAGTCTAGGTGGGAGATCCGTATGCGAGCAGCGCGTCGAGTCGTGACAGGTTACGAGCCACGGGATCGCTCGGTGGTGTTTGGTACGAAGTGGGAGGAAGAGAAAAGGAAAAGAGGACGGAAGGAAGGAAAAAGGTGGGAGGGAGGGGGAGAGATAGAGGAGAGAGGGAGGAAGAAAGAAAGAAAGAGAGAGAGTGAGAGGAGAGAGTGGTAGGAACAGACAACAGAGAGAATGAAGCACCGTGGCTCGGTGGAGTAGCTTAGTACATAGTAGGGTGACGGCGAGTCCGCTGCGGTGGCAAGGTGTACGACGAGCAGGTAGCGTGAACGTTAAACGGCCGCGCGCGTCTTGCACGTAAAGGAATCGTCATCAGTCGAGTGCGGCCGCGTGCACAGGAAGCCGTCGACGCTTGACACTTCTCCTTCCTCTCTCTCTCTTTCTATCTTCTCTCTTTTGTTTTTTCTCCATCCCTCCGTCACTACACATACATATATATAAATACACACACTCGTTCTCTCTCTCCCTCTTTCTTTCTTTCTTCCTCTGACTCTCTGTTCTCTCTCTCTCCTCTTTTTCTTCGCGCGACGCGACCACGGAGAGGAGGAAGAAGACGCGTGCCGCCGATGAAGAAAACCGGCGACCGCCAGTCCTCGTTCTTACTCGCGCACACTCGCTTGTAACAGCGGCGAGCAGTGCCGAACGACCGATCTCGCCCGAGTTCGTAACCGATCCGCGACACGGCTACCGTAGCCGATCCTCCTCGTCGCCGTCGTCGTCGTCGTCGTCGCCGTCGCCGTCGTTGTTGTTGTTGTTCGAAACCGAGTGTTTGTTCCGCGACGGCCGAGGATAAACGAGAACGTTTATCGGGACGCGCGCTGCATGTACAAACGGCACAGGTGACAGCAAGAGAACCACGGCAGCGAGACATCATCCCCGAGAACAAGCCGGTGTACTCGAGTCGACGGACCACCAGCAGGTTGTTCCCGAGGGAATCATCCGATAAGGAATACCACGGTGAACGCAGGTGGGTGTTGTCTCTTTATACGCTCTCTTTAATCAGAAACGACGAGTACCTGTGCGCGACGAGGCGTGCCTCCGCGCCGGCCGCGCGCTTTGAGGTTAGGACAGACAATCGATCTGGCTCTCGCCACCGATGAAACATGACGCGGCCGCACGGATATTCTCATTTTCGACAGAATTTTCTGTGAGGATTTTTTCGATTTTTTACCAACCGAGAGAGAGAGAGATTGTTAGAGATTGTGGGGAACGTGTACTCGAGAAGGGTTTCGCGGGTAAATCGGCCGGGAGGGAATAGGAACTTTAAATAGAAGAATCTTCATGGGCCGACTTAACCTCGAAATGGATCGATTGTGCGGGTTGCCGGAAAGACTTTTTGGATAATTCTTTTCGAGCTATGTAGTTTGAAGGGGAATATAGATTCTTTGTACGTTGGGTGGTGAAGTTCTTGTGTTTGTGTGTACTGTGCCCTGCACTTGCTTCGGTATTCCATGTAGACAATTAGGTATGCAGCAATGGCTTTAAGAAGGTTTAAAGGCTCTGTGGGAAGCTAGATAATATAACGGGGATTGAAATCGTTGTGGTTTTGTCTAGCTGGAACTCTTGTATTGCTTTATTAATTGGAGGAATTGAATTAGTATGATTTTTGTATCTTGTTCGTGTATTCTTCCATTTGTCAAATGGGAGGATCCACTTTAATACTGTCGATATCCGAAATTTTGAATTGGAAGCGTCGATATTTACGGGGTGGACATTTTCCAGAATTGTTTTCTATGTTATGTAGGAGAATACCTTCTTTTCCAAAGAGAAATAAAGAGTAGGATTCTTGGTATTAACGGAAGCGTTAAATCCGGCCTGAATTTCCCCGCCTTAATTCGGCCAAGATATTTTTTTTTCTCCTATCAAACACAATGCCGCATAATAATGGTGTTACACGATTACATCGGTTTCGTAACGAACCGTTTGGCGTGACAGTTAACCGGAGCTTTTCAGTGTAAGCACGCGTCGAGCTCGTATCGTGGAAGTATACCGAGCAATTAGTCACCGGAGAAAAGATAATCGTGAAATAATCGCGCTCGGTATCTCAATCGGAATGCTTTTCTATTTGAATTGAAAATGAGGCGGCCGGATTATTATTCCGAGGAACAAAATAAATATGATTCATCGGCGCGAACGAATCATCGGGAGTTGTTCCGACAAACACATTATAACACAAATGCTTCGCAAATAACAGTATGTGGTACCGGAAATAAATCGGGTTGACGAACGTGCACGAATTAAAATTTTTGGACGAGTTAACTCGTCAGCCTCGGGAACAGGTAGAACAATTGCCAAATAAAATAGCACATATTAAAACAATCAGCCTGTTGATTACGAACGACGAATTAACTCGTCAGTAAGAAGTTGAAGAAAACAATTCCAAGTAAACTTTTTCATCGGGCAACGAGGGAAAAATGTTCAGACATATGTCGTAGGAAGTATTATTCCGGTGTCTTCCAGCTTGAATTTCGATACCAATAACCATTTGCAAGGCCATATGGTCTAGATAACGTCCCGGTGTGGAATGTTTACACCGACGCTGACGTGCCAACGCTGTCTAAGAAACTAGACGGTGGTTCGTCGGAATATTTATTTTTGCGTAATCGATGAATCACTCTTTCCCCGGCGGCAACAGAAATTGTTGAAAGCGCGAGTAACATCGTTTACAAGATACAATTGTTTCTGAAGGAATTGAACGGCAGGTTTCGAGCGCAGTATCGATATCGAGCGTAATCTCTGGCACGTGTACGCTGCGAACACGTAACATAAATTCACCAGTTTGAACTATTATATACACATATCGCAACGCGCGAAAAGGAACTATGTTATATAAAGCGAGGAGAAAACGTCGGTTTTCTCTGCGTGTGTGTGTATATTTGCGGCGCCGTTGCTCGACCCACCTTGTTTCACGTTCAACTTGTTAACCGGATAGGACGAGTCAACTCGTCCCAAACGGAAAATCGATAGGCAGATTTTTTCCTCGATTGCAGATAGACAATCAGTGCCAATGATGTCGCGTTCACATCGATTACGATGTAATTAGCTTTGGAATGCTCATCTTTATACGCGTCCGGGTTTTAGTGGAGGAAGCACGATCTGTTCAAGGATACCGTACGCTGAGTTTCACTGTGTAATTAATGTCGATTAGCTTTAAACGAGCAGAGGGGGCTGGACAGAGATTGAGAAAAATTTTTTCCCAGCCTGCGGCTGTGGGAATCTTATCTGCGGTCTTAAAGTCCTTAAAATTTAATTAAAAACCTTTATTTTTGTCAAACGAGTTCGGGCATGTAAATTATGGGGAAGTAGATTTTGCAGAGCCATAAATGCATAAAGATCCGCCGTCCAGCGGTCACAGTTTAGTTCCCCCGTGTTTCGCCTGATTTATAATCTACAAACGAGTTAATTAACTGGTGGCGGAATAAATATTTAGACAGGCGAACAAGTGCATGAAACAATACATAAAACTTTTACGACACTATAGCACGAGATTCAATATCGTAAAGTGAATATTGTACCCGGACAGGCATTGAGAAAAATCCGACAATTTTACAAGATAATTCTAACGTACACACTGATGTGTTAATTGTAGAGATAATTACGGCCTTACACTTGTAAACTGAGTCATCGTCATTATCAATGCGACTCATCAATTGTAATGGTATTTTTCTAACAGAAGAAATGTGCGCTCGAACACCGACACAGTCGTGAAGTGTTTGAACATTCGCAATTCCAAAAAATCGAAATAAAAAATTATAGCAACGTGGGGACGGTAAAGGAAAAGGAAAATCGAAGAATACAGAGAGAAAGCAAACTGTCATTGACACAGTCTCTATCATCGGTATCGTGCAGCAGCAACGAGGTCCAATTTGTACCGGAAACGAGCATTACGTCCCGGTGTATTATCATTTTCAAACGCGACACGTTTGCCGGGCCGCGTGCGACGGAATTATTAATTCCCCGGTAACCGGAAGTAACGGCACCCGCGTGAAATGATCGCCTCGATCATCGATCTATCCGCGATCTATCACCGAGTAAATCGTTCGGATCCATCCAGATGGAAACGATCCCGCGAGAAACACATAGAGAGAGAGGAACATATTTACGAAAGTGTTTTATAACCGGAAGTGGGGGAGCTCGGGCGAAAACACAATGCGCCCCGAAATTCTCGATGCAAAACGTAAACGTGTGCGTGTGTGTGTGTGTACGTGTGCGAATCATCGCGATTCACTCGATCGAGGCACCCGGTTCTTGCGAAACGAGAGTCGCCTTTCGAGCAACAGATTTGCCGACGAATGGCCCGTGAACACTCGCGAAAATCGACTCTTTCGCGAATCTCGAACGGTTTTATTGGGTTTCTGTCATCCCGGATGGAGAGTTACCGATGTCGTTTCCCCCCACCCCTCTTGCCAAGATTTTCTTCCGGCGTTTGGATATTTAACGCTCTCGGAACTGCCGAGCAATAAAAGTGACTGGTTTGTATTGCCTGTTGAGAGCAACCACGTTTACGGGGACGTTGAGCGATTTTTCCGGAAAATATTTTTCCATACAAGCAGGAGATACAACGGTGTAATCGATTCTGAAGTTTCAAGCGTGTACTATCCATCCATATCAATTTTATAGAACCTTTCGACGTGTACCATTCTTGCATTAAATGGTCCATTTAAAGGTCTACTTTGGGATCGAATGGAACAGCGTACGGGAATGACAAATTGAATCATTGATCGCACAATTAAATATTTCTGCAGCCAGTGCAAGTCGATAGCGTTGATTGTCTGTTGCTCGATAGTATTTGTAAAGGAATCCCGGACCTAGGTTCAACAGCGAGGGTCACCGATGCCAACCTCATTTCGTCGAGAATCGAGCATGTTATTCGGAATCGATCAAGTATCCGTTTGATACGTGGCCGAGCAATTGTTTGGGGGATTGGCCCCGCGAGGCCAAACCAGTTTGGCACCGTTCTCGATGCTCTGCAACTTTAATACTCTTGCTTGGGGAAACTTTCGAGCAGTCTCGAGCTGCTCCAGAATCGAATTTGAGAACGGAGCCTTGAACGTTCGCCGGCTTCTCTCTTTATCTGCGGTTTTGCGGGCGCGACTGTTCCTGCTCGCACACTGCGAAACACTGTGCGAGCACGTCTAATAATAAAATCCGAAATCTAATACTAGTTTACACATGCTGTGCTCCTTCGACGCATGATCTAGTTCCAGGAGAAATATTGCAAGAATTCGGCGAAGTCACAAAATTTAGCAGAACTACACGATCTAAGAAAGAGCACGGACCCGAGGGTTTTTCTTTAATCAAGACTCTACTGTATATTTGCTAGAAGGTTTGTCAAAAGCTTGTGCCAAATGTTTTAAAGTACAGCGTGCAATCAGGACAACAAAGCACAGTTTCCCTGATCACGTTGGATGGTTAGCATCTACGACAGCCGAAAATTTATCGAATCCGCGAGGCCTTCAACTGCAGACACATTTTACCATTCCCCGAGAGAGCCTGGTTCGTTGACTCAAGATTGTTTCACGACAGTTCGAATCCCCTTTGCTCTGTCTGTTACATACTAATGACTCTCTCGGTTTGTACACCGAGCACATATCGCTCCTTGGTCCCTATTATTTGTTTCTGGCCTCGGTCGCTGTGTTTCCCTTTGCTTCCTCGCTCGGATCGTAAATCCTTGACGTAAAGGTGCGTTTTCACAGTGTTCCCTGTCTTGACACTCTCTGGCCGACAGTATTAGCCTGGCGCATTCGTAACAGAAATAATAAGCGCACGCTTCGTATAGCAAACGCTGAAATTGTTTCACGGCACGCCGGAGAATTGCTCATAAACTTTCAAAGTACCAGTTACATAATTTTGCTTATTTCCAGCCCTGACGGCCTTGAAAAGGACTCGGGGTTTAGTTTCATCGCTCTCTGTTGCATTAATTTGCAAATAACTATAAATGTAAATTGTGAGGAGCAAAAGTGAACACATAAACGATATTTTTACTAAAATGTATTTTTATTTAATGTTTGATTGAGAGCAGGTTTCTTCTTCTTCTCCATTTATATAAAATTAGCTTCTTTTAATGCTCTTTGAGCCATCCACTCGTCATGACTACTGAAGTTATATATTTTGTTAAAAAGTTTGTATTTATCTAAACAATAACAGTACCACGATCATTAAAATTTTCTCGAAAAACTAAAACTTTGTGCATAATGCTATGTATTTTATTTTTATTCAATTCTTTATGCAAACATTAAATAAAAATACGTTTTTGTGAAAATATCGTACGTGTGTGTTCACTTTTGCTCGTAGATTAGTCATGTTCAGTGGTCCGTAAATCAGAGATTCATTTCTGTTAGAAATGTTTTTGCAGGATAGTTAAAATTTGTGGTGTAGGTAGGACATTAGGTGTTTCCATAGTGAAAATTCTGATTTATTGTGACGTGAGAACGGACCTTACGGAACAGAATTGTAAGTCCGATTCGAGGGAAGTTTCTGTGTTCTACGTCGGCAATCATTTTTACCGGACAGAAGCGTGTCGCGTCGAGTTTTATTGCTTTATTGCGCACGGCTTGTAGAGGCCGCGTTATTTCCGCAGGACGACCCAATGATTTCGTCCAAGGATTACTGTATCGGGTTCGCGAAAGCTCCTTGAGCCCCAATTAAACCTGCATTACTCCCGAGGGCTGCGAACCCCCAAGGAATTTGTTTGGATTCAATTAACACACGCTGGTTACCGAACAAACGCATAAAAAAATTCACAAAACCACAGCGACACAACAAACTTGGAAAAATCTCATTTATAACTAGACTGCGGATCTTTATGCAAAATAAAAATTGTCTGCATCGATTACAAGCCGAAGGAACCAAATAAAAATTTCTCTCTTCTTTTAATTGTCTTATTAAGCTGAAACTAATGCACCGATGTCCTTAAGTCGTTTTAATATGTCCACTGCTTTAAATTGTACGTGTCGAAACGCGACATTAGAAAATCAATTCTAATTTGACATAAAACTTTTTAGATACAATATTACGCGTACATGTCCGTTGTTAACTGTTTTATGAGAACGCGAAGAATTTGTTGATAACGGAGTGCGTCCAACCCAAACCGAGTAATAACACTCATCCTCCCGACGCGAATAATTCAGGGTTCTGTGACATTACGGTTGAAATGTCGCGGTAATGGCGTTGGGCAAAACTTAATTCGATTACACGCTATTGAGACATAACTGTTTATGCAAACTCCCGTTTTATACGTTTAGAGAAAGCGATGTTGTGTACGAACACGATTTATTACGGTTCCATAGGACTTCTGTTATGCATCACGTACGCACGAATAAGTTATACAATTTATATAATGGAACTTGCGAAAGCATCTTGATTAACTCGCTCATGCTGGAAGTCAGTCAAGTTCAGGGAAATATTATTCGATCACATTCAAATCAATTTCCATGCGAACATAAATAGTACTTTCCTTTTCTTGATGGATTGTCTTGTTTTAATTTCTGAAACGATTTCACAGAACTCGTACATTCCAGTCCATAAATCATCGGACACTTATCTTCGAATGCTAAGAGTTAATAACAAAAAATCGTCTGCAGCGAAATTTGAATAAGTGCCCGGTAACTTACGGGCGGGAGAGTAGTATATTCGACGTGATGGATTCGCGGAGGAATCGATAGAGACGAATGCCAAATGGCGAAGCCATAAGTCGCCCGGCGTCTACCGTTCATCGATTGCGACTTTAATCGCGCCCGATAAAAAGATTCCAGTTTCCGTGTTATCGGCCGATGACGTAAAACGGGACAGACGTACCTTAGGAATCCGCACAACACGGTTCCGCCAATAATGCCGGCAGTTTCCGAATTGAACGAGCTCCGTGGAAATAATTAATCGGCCGTTTCGCCGTTTCCCACCGTGCGAGAACTATCTCCCCTGGGAATCTGCTTCCGGGGGCCATCTTGACTAATCCAGGCCGCTATATTGACGTCTTAATTGTTAATCGGTCCTTGGAAACATTCACGGAACATCGTTGCCCGAGACTTTTCAAGTAGCTCTTCGATTATGCACTAATTCGAGTTCAACAACTGTTAAAGTCAAGGGATGTTCGTGAATTTATTTTTATAGAAAGCCGCTGAAGTTATTTGACGAAAATTCTGGAACGCAGAAATCGAGGGGTTACATAAAAGTGGCGGCGTTTAATTGTTGCTTGGAAAGTGTGCGAATGCGCGAATTCGCTTTACGTTCATCCTTTCACCGAGGGTTTAAACGTTCCTAGCCTGATACTTCCTGTTCCAATTAATTAGACCGACCCGAGTGATTCATCTATTCGAAAGAAGAATGAATTCCGCGCTGTATGCAATTCAACAGGTATTATGCAACGACCTGGTAGCTGATTTTCTGGGAGCGAGCGGACCGCGTACATGTATAGCGTCCCGAAAGATTCAGGTGTCCAGCAACGCGTTGATAATCGATTAGAGGCGGGTTAGTCTTATGCAACAGGATCAAAGGGGGCCTCTCAAACCGATAAGCAAAACACGATTGCTTGGCTGATTGGGACAAAAATAATGTTCGGGTAGATGGAACTATTTCGAGCCCCTAAGATCCACTTGCATCCATCCCCCGAGGGCACATCTGCCAATTATCAAATTCCCCATGAGGAACGTGTTGGAAGCGAACATCCGCTCGATTGGAAGATAAACATCTTTCACTTTCCTGGGGAACGGTGAAACTGAACGATTCCTTGGAACCAGTCTACTTATCTTTATCGAATAACTGTATCGCCTAGATTAGGATCGGCACGAATTTTTCAAGCTACCCGGAATGTACATGATAAATTCGGAGCGAAACTAACGTGACCTAATCGCTGTTTGCCAATCCTCCCTGGCTCGCACCAGCCTGATTCAACAAATTATAAAAATTAGTATAAATAGCTTTCCAAACTGATTAATTAATTTATAAAGATAACAAGCTTCAATTTATTCGAACTTTGTACGGTTCATATTAAAATATATATCTGCTGTACTCTAAATATTCTAATTTAATCATTTACCACAAAAGCATCTTCATAATTTCAGTAACTGTGAAATCTAAAATCTGGAACGGGTCATTTGACCGGTGGTGGGGTTAGTGTTAAATTGCTATAGCGTGTGATTTGAAAGGTTGCTGGATCGCCAGTGTTAATTTTCATCTATCGAAGAATAATATGGACGCAGCTTTTAGTTTGAGGCGGAAACAAATTAATTGGACTAATTGACCGTTAGTCGGAGATCAGAGGGATATATTCGAGAGATTCGTACACGTCCGTTTCGATGAAAGAAACGGGGAAACTAGTTCTTCCTTATCGCCGGGTCCCTCGCCCGAGCCTCTTTATCTGGATAACGAATTCGACCCGTCTGCCTGGATCAGATTAAGAGTGCTCGAATCCGATTCGACGAAAGCGAACTATAGCTCTCTGCTCCGGAATGAATTGAACCGCGGGGAACGCATGCGCAAAACTTCGCAAACAGAGTGACGGGGCCGCACACAGGATCTCTTACGTTCTCCTGCCGAAAAAAATAATACCCGAGCAGAGACTTTCGCGAGCACAGGCTCACACACACACGCTGGTGTTACAATAGTCGGTCAATATTGAGTGAGCACCTTATTAACTGGGTCGGGTTTCCGCAGCGGGTAACCTAACCGTCGTCGTCTATCTTGTCACAGACCGGTTGTCCGAGCACTGCCATTTCGGGTCGAGCCGTTATGGGAGACCGTCAACCCCCTTTGGCAGTCCCGCAACCTGTAGCGTCTAGATCCGCCAATTTTCTTTTAGGGTACACGATCTGTGGATAACTCGAATTTCTCAGGACCAACGGAGGCATCTTTCAGCTTCATTCTGCAATTTTTGACTCGCCGACATGTTACAAAATGTAGTAGTTATCGATTAGTGATGGGAGTCTCCTGCGCTGTAAAGTTAACCGCACGCGTTCACACAAGTTCAATAGAACGGTTAACAAAAATCGTGCCTCGAATTTTTAGCTGTCGTTCGAAAGAGGAAGGTTCACCCTTCGAACCCACTTGAAACTCTTTCCTCGGAAAAATTCTCAGACAGCTATAAAAATTGTCCCAGTCCCCCAAAAAACACGCTGGTCGCAAAGTCGCAACCTGATACGCCTTCGATGGCACGTGGCTCGTAGGGGAGGGTATGGAGGAAAAAGCACGCGATTCGTGTGCGTGTGCGGATCCACCCCCTAAATTACCTCTAGGAGACCGGTGTGTGGCAAGGGTCGCCGTTCCGAACGGAAGGAACGGGAAAATCAATACGAAAGTGACCGCGTGTGCTCCGTCACGAAACAACAAGCGCGCGCGAGGCCTCTGCACATAAATTATACACGCAAGAGAGGGGGGGTGTGCGAGGCCACCCCATGGCAAACTCGCCCCCGTGACACCTGCCCTAAAGGGGAACAACCACCACCCACCGAGAGAGAATCTCGCCCTCGATTACAGAGCGGTTTTCATTTCTACGTCAGCGAGACCGGCTTTTAACCCTGCGGGAGATCTTCGTGTCCAATTTTCATCACCCTTAATGGACGGGGGTTGGCGGGGACTGTGTTAACGACTTTATGATTCACACGTCCAACGTTCTCGCACCCCGAAATCGTCCCTGGGCTTTTCTCGATATGCTTTCGGGCTTGGTTTCTCTCGGTGTGGTCATTTAGCTTTGACGATGGAGAGTTTTGGGGATGTTAATAATCGTTTAAGCCTATAGCAATGTAGTTGGCCTTCTTGTTAGCACCATTGCGAGCTGCTCAAACGACTTCATTGTTTCGTTGCCATAAGAAAAATGAAAAATCTTGTGCATAAAGATTTTTGTACATAAAACATAGCATTTCAATGTCGCGAAATGAAACGAACTGCGCCATCTGAAGATCGCTGACTAGCTATTGGAGAACTCTTCCGGTAAGCTTGAAGGATCGCTGGTGTCTCTGAGAGCCAGCTAAAGAGAGTCAGCGTATAGTCGGAGATTGTCGAAGGAATTCGGGAAGTATGGCTGAGAGCAGATGCTCAGGGCTACCGGCCAAAGACTGTCCAAGTGGCGATCAGCCTGAGTGGACAAAGATGGCCCACAGAATATTGAGGATGGTGGTTCAGGAAGAAGATGTTCGACGGAGGCTGAATAGAGCTCCGACGAGCCCGCAAAAGGCTTCACGAAAAATTACAATTTCTGGCTTCGCTGGCCTCGTTTACATTCTTGGAGGGCGAACAAAGGTTGTACGTACTCTTCTTGTGTGTACGATCGATTATTGATTCGATTGTGTCGCTGATACTATGAATAATTGCTTGCTGTTCCGCTACGAGTACGTTTGTTTGTCGCGATTATGATACGAACGTTTTCAAACCTTGAAAATGTTTGTTAAACTTGCAGAATTTTAAGATAATTGTGGTTTATCCAATGCCACATGTTTGGGAGGGATTTTTTCGTGACATGCTTTCAAATCTGGTCGTAAAATTTGTCTACCATCTCAGGATTTTACAAAAACTTAGTTTTTGTGAAAAATACTAATGAAATCACATTTTCGTTGAAATGATTTGATAACCCACTAGCTGGAGGTATATTGGAGAGTATTTACGTAAAATCGTTGGTAAAAATTACGGTTACATGACGCCGCAGGATTGAGCATCGCCGTTCGCCTCGTCCCCTCGCGTAACGCGTTCAAATGAACGCGCGGCGGGCAACGGGACAAACCTGATTACGCGGGAACAATCGTGAAAGGTCAATATTAATTTAGCAAATAATCCGATCGATCCGGCGCTGCCCGTGACACAGCTGCGGAGCCAGTTTTTCGCCATAACCGCGGGTGTAACAACGACACGGTTCTCCAAAGGGCATCGGGACAATTCACGCTGCTTAACTAGCGCAATTTTCGACCGAAACGAACATAAACCAGACGCTGATACGCTCGTAACCGTGGCATTTTCAGCCGTTTCCGTTGTCTTCTAAAAAGATGTCGTAAATCTGAATTTCCCCTCCGAAAGGACACAAGAAGATTACCGACAAATGCTCCGTCCTAACGGAAGCACTAAAAGAAACAAAAGTTTTTGTCGTTTCGCGAAACGAGCCGCTAATTGAGAGCTGTTCTCCACAGTTAGCGGTGCGAGTTCGATGGGAGAATTTGACGGCCATGTCAGTGGACGGGTCTATTTCCATCCAAACATTTCCTCTGTCCGAACGATCCCTCGTCGATGGAATGCTAGCTCGAATTACGACGATCATGATTCGCTTATGCTGCAGGTTCAACTTGTTCGATTAACCGGCAGGGATTGCTGTTCGCGTTAGGACTTGGATTTCAGCGATTATGGTGGCTCGATCGATCAGCTTTTGATCCGAGAACCTGATCAGTCAGAACCTTTTCTTGTCGAACTTGAAACGTTTCAACTTAATGATGTTTTTCGCGCAACTGTTTCGATCACTTCTTAAATCTAGCAATTTTGCAATAAAATTTTTTTCTTTCCTAACGTTTCCAGGATGTTAATACATACTTGCTATAATAACTTTTGAAATGAACTTTAGTTGCGCCGAAAACATCATTAAATTGAATGTTCAACATTTACGATCGATAATCGGGATTATTTTAAACGTTTCTTCCGATCTAGAATAATTCCATTCTATATATTAGCTTTTTCTTTGTACGAATATGATACATGTTTATCTTTATGCAAAATAAAAAATGTTTGCATTTATTGCAAGACACGGGAATGAAAATAAATTTCTTTCTTCTTTTAATTATATCTGATTACGCTGATGTCTTTAAATCCTTCTAATATGTCCACTGCTTTAAATTGTGCTGACCCATTTTCGTCATAAATGCATAAAAAATCCGCAGTCTATTGATTAGATAGCAACAGATTTGATAATGTAAATATTTTGAAGGTGATTAATCGTGACACTTTTTCGAAAATGTAAAACAGTGTTTTCGTAGCTGCTTCAGTATTTCATTGTGCGGACTTGAACCTGAGAACACAATTATCCTGATTAGAGCTTCGGGATGATTTAACCGTGAAGTTGGTCTTGCCAGGATCTAGGTCAAAAGAAGCTAACTGGGTGCAGTAACAAAGCTACCTGTTGATACTTTCACAGTTATTTTCTTTCTTGAATGCGTCGTTGCGGATCTGATAGCTCACCTATCCCAATTAAAAACTTTTCTCGTCGATTATTTAAACGCGGAGCTGCTCGTCTTCTCAGGAATTAGGTCGACGAAGAACCAACTCGAATATATGTAGAATTCTCACTTCCGTCAGTTTTTCCTTCGCTTACTTTGCAATTTAGACACCGACACGTGTATCTATTTTGTTTGGAAAATTTCGCTTTGACACCGCAACCTTGGAAAGGTGAAGAGGCCATTTCCCGCCGATTGAAACACAATTGTCTTTATGAATTCCATGCTTTCGCACGAAGCGATGGAAATATATTTCTTTTTACTGCCAGTCACTGTTCAATACTATATTATTTTTTCTCGAGTCTGTATTTAAAATTGAAACGAATCGAGGAATATTCGCACTAGAATTCATTTCCACGAGTGGTCGGACTTGATTCGAGTGTTTAGGATTCCAAATTCTGAAAAACTTGGAGTGAAACCTCTAACGCTCGGTTCATAGAATTTCTTCACGTGCATTTCTCCAGGTTGATATCAGCTTTCACTTTTTCGTATTTCTATTTATCATTCGTTTATCTTTTCAAGTATGTATGTATTGTCAAGGTTGGGCCGTGTGGTTCACTTTCGTCGATGTTTCGGCGAGCAAGCAGGTCTGGCCTGGCCTCTCTCAGCCGGTTTCAGGCTTCTGACACTTTCTCGAGGTCTCTTTCTCTGGCTTTTCCATCTGCATGTCCCTTCGGAACTTTCGCCGGCGACGTTTCCTGTTTTCTAGCTTCCTTCCCGAGGCCCTCCCTCACCTCTAGCCAACCTTTTGCTGCTCGATTCGTTCATCTCCGTCTCTTTCTTTTCCCTCTCTTGACAAAATCACGCGAACCCCGAGGACCAATCAACTGTCGCTCCGGCTATTTTCGAGCAGTGTCCCTCAATCTTTCTGCCTCGTGAAAAATCCATCGGATAAAATGAATACATACATATTTGTATACAGTGGGTTAAATTTTCTTCTAAACTTTCATTGCAGGCAAAAATGAATTTTCCTTTGCAATTGCCACCAATAACAATTAAAACAAAAAAAAAAGAATTATTTACACATTAGCTAGTGAACTAATACAATTGTGGGATATACAGGATGTCCCGAATTTAAATGGCAAAACTTCAGGAGCGTGTAGGGGACCGAAAAACTAAGACAAAAAGTCTTTTAGAGGTTTGCTCGTTTTTGCTTCGTTTTGGAGAAAATCGCAAAAATTCAATATCTCAAAACGTAAATAAATAAGTACAAAAATTGAAACTTGTTTTGTTTCTTTTTTTTCCATTTAAATTCGGGACACCCTGTGTATGTAGTGGGAATTGTTGATAAAAATAGAGACTCCAAGAGTAATTAATGAGGGTCTACCTTATCCTTCATCAAAAAGCATGAGATCTCGATTATGAAGGTTGATGCTACCACGCTCTCTCCAAGTTCAAGTAAACTATAAATGTTGAAATATCCGCAGTCCACTTGTGTCAACCTTCGGATCTAACTAAGTGCTGTGGCCTCTCAAGTATTCTACTGCATCACGCAAGCGATACTATAGTCTACTCAACGAATCTACTCAGTCCAGATAAACAACGTACCGACGCGATAAGCATGTCATAGTTGCATTAATCCTGCTGTTGACTCTGCTCCGCTAATCCCACCCTGCTTTGCCTTAATCAACCCCCGGAATGGTCTCGCGAACGTGTTTATATTATAGTTACTACCTCGCGTTATCGATACTTGCATGCAAATTGACGTGGAAGTGCTATCGAGAACCTACAGTCGTTTAATGACACGCTGAATTCGACACGCTGCAAAATTGTATAAATTATTATTGAATTGGACACACAACCGAACAGACGGTTATTTCCTCCCTTAATTTAATTGAAAATCATTGTACAGTGACCTGTTCGAAATTTTCCAAATTTCTCCCACCCGCGAGTCTACAATTTCAATTTGACCTACTCAATTTCGCCGCATGAAATTCGCAGTAACGATCGCATAATAGAGAGGATCATGTATAATTTGCAACGAGCGAATCATTTACTTCGCTTGATAAACGATCGTCTATCGGGGACATTTCTCTTCGTACTTTCGATTTACTTTTACGCGTGCTCGTGTCACGTAAACATTGTGAAACGGATTGCGCAACACGCATCATCTCCGATCATCGGAATTGCAAATTCCATCGCTGGGAATCTACAGGGTGTTCGAAGAACCCCGGAAAAGGCAGAATCAAACGTGCAGCGCACGATCACGGTTGCCTATCAGTGTTACGATTTCCCGGTATCACGGTGCGCAATCTCGCCGACCGGCTAATTAGAAAAAACCGAGATTAGATAAACGATAATCCCGTTACACACGGTCGCCTATTTATTGTTTTCCATCCGCGTTACTTCGAACGTTATTTCTATGTGTTTCTCTCATCGATTTTGAATGGTGGCCGTTATATAAAGAGCATTTCTCGCCGCGAAAGTAAACGATTGTAGAAAAAGTTTCTCGGGGGAACAGTACAGTTAAATAAATTCGCCTGCGTTTAATATGCGAATCTATATTACTCGAGCGATAAGTGTGTCGACGAATATTCCGTCGGATTTGTTTGGAACGGGAGAGAAATCAATTTTCGGGTCAATCGGGAGTCCAGATTACTAGACTGCGGATCTTTTTGCAGAGAGAGTGTTTTATGGCTCTTGGAAATTTTCAGGAAATGCTAGAATATAAACAATTATAAAATTGGAACAATTATAAAAAAGTTATCAGTTTTTAAAAGGTGTACGAATACTTTGTATGTACACCCACTGTATTAATTTGTTAACTGGTTCAACGCATCGCGTAACGTTCAAAATGAGTCGATTTTGCAAATTCGTATTATCACGAAAGTAACTGTACATTTATTAAGCAGTGTTGGCTGTAATACTTTATTAAATCGTGAAATTGATGAGGAATCATTCTGGTCTCGCAATTTCATATTGCTCGTACGCGCAATTTAGTCTCGGGCAACTGTACGTTTATTAAACAGTGGCTGCGATTGTTTGCATCGATTTATGGTCGTTCTCGAATTGTGGAACTTGTACATTTACGAGGAATCATTCCGGTTCTACGGTTTTGTATCGGTTATTTTTGACAGTGCGATATGAACTGCACAAAACATGTGATTACAGTTTCGCATAAAAATTACGAGAGCGTTTATTACAACAGCGTTTCTCCGGGAACAATAGGTTTATTCTGTCGCAAATTTCGTTCGCCCCTCGTCGAATTTCTCTTGCAAACGACGATCGTACTCGACCAAATGAAATACAACTCCCAATTAGAAAACGGCGAACATTCATCCTCGCATCTCATTAAAATATTCTTTTATAATAAAACGAGACTATTGTTCGGCTCGTGCGAAATGTTGCGACCATTGTCGCAGTCTTGGCAGATACGTCTCACGACGAGGAACACCCTGTATGTAGACCACAGGCAGATTGAGTTCAATTCGAAACTCGTTGCGCGTTAATTCGCCTGCGAATTGTAGGTGGGCGGGGAAAGCAGGTACGCGACAGAATTTCAGCGGTCTTCCGGTGGACTTCTAACACCGTTTAGAAAGTATTTTATTAGCCGACTTTTCGAATCTCTCGTCGATAACATTTGCGAAACGCTCGGGAAGAAAAAACCCGTCCTTTCCAACTTTACACCCGCCGCCATTTTGTAGATCGACGCTTCAACGGGTTCGGAGAGCCGATTGTAACCAAAGAAATAGTACGACCTTGTGAAGGACATTCGAAGGTCAACGCGCCGTTTTCAAAGAATTCTAAAAAAATTTGTACACGATCCTCGACGAACTCTAGAATGATTATACTAAGCGTTTTTCAAAATTTTCCGTGTATCAAAAGTCGTGGGAAGGTCAAGGTGTTTGGCGAATTACCGGTAGTGCTGGGCAAATTTTCTTTTAAATAATAAATAAACGTGTGATTTTAATTGCAAACAGTAACTACACTTTTTATTTAAATAATTCCAAAATTGATCTATTTATTATTCCTTATTTGCAAATAAAAGATTATTTATTATTTGGATTGAGAGGTGGAAATCAAATAAATAGTTTTTGGTCTTCTCTTAGTTCTTGTATTTTGTATATGTATACAATGAACACGTGCGCGTTTATTGTCTGCTATAGTAACCTTTTCAGGTATACCACTAGTGGTCGGGCCCTTCCGGAGTATTTGTCAATACAAATAATAATTGAAATTGTATTCGTAAATAACAATTAATTTTATTATTTCAAATAATCCATTTAGACTTGCTCAAATAATAAATAATTATCTTTGCTTTTTATTTAAATACGTTTATTTGTTGCCCAACACTGGTTACCGGCTACTGTATTCTCAGTGTACAGGTTCTAGCGAAGCGTGGATGTTTTAGGAAATGATTTTTGGAGGGAAAGGGACAAATTCGCGACGGAGCTGAAATGGTCCCCGCTCGATCGTTACGTTGGCAATCTGGTGTAATCGATCTCGCCCGACGTAACCACGTGTTTAGTAACTTTCACGTCGTTGCCTTGTGCCTCCCCGCCCCTTTCCCCCATTTCCCCATCTTTCTATCCCACCTCGCCGCATTTTCTCGGTTCTCGGTTCCTTTTTTTCCAAAGGAATGCTCGCTCGAATGATTTTCCTCCTGTCTCGCTCGATTCCCATGCAAATTTCTGTGTCCGTGGACCACTGTGGGACTCTCAGTATTTTGTAGAGATCGTGGTTCTGAACGTGCATTAATAGTCCATAAATCACCGGACACTTACTTGTCCTCAACCAAAATGGTAATTACAGAAGCTCGATGTTGTATTTGTTTAACAATTACTCTGATAATCGTAACGCATCACAGATTCTGGTGAAAGCGGGAAGCGCGTCGGTCGAACGTTTTAAAGCGTTTCTTATCGAGACGTGTTCGGGAAACTGTCGAGCAGACGATCATTTGCATGATGATAAGATGACGGTCGGACGCTTTTCGCGTTTCTGCCGTGCGAACGAAAGTATAGGGCGGTTTTCACGGAAACAGGGGTTGCAGCCTACCACCACGCGATCTACGCAATTCACCTGGCTGTGCTGGGGTACAGTCACACGAAGGAATCGACCCTCCACCTGGCGAAACTTTTAATATTTCACCCTCTTCGGCGTCGCTGGCAGAATGTTCTCATCGTACAGCAGACTTTTCTGACGATTTCTGATGTTTCCATCGAGCGCGGAAAAAACGATTAAAATGGCGCTTTCCCCCCTGGCGACATTATTTTTATAGACGTAGAATGATCACCGAGAATATTTATTTTCGCGTTTCGTAATGAATCACTTTCGCTGCATGGTTTTATCACCGTTGGAATTTGTTAGATAATTTTACATCGATGGGAAGAGTATTTGTTTTCTTGTCTTGAAAAATATGATTACGCCTTACGTCGAATATAAACCACGCTACAGTGTATTTCATTTGAACTGATCATTCATCTTTTAAACGTTTTGAAACAGTTGACTCATCTACTTGGAATGTTTTTCCAAGTTCTGCTAGCGTCTGACATCGGTCTTGATCGAGTAATTCCTCCAACTTTTCGTCTTCAAATTTTTTCGGTGCGCCAGAACCTTCTTTATCCTCAAGTTCAAAATCATTATTTTTGAAGCGTCGAAACCAGTCTCTGCATGTCGTATCCGACAAAGCATAAGTCTCAACAAGAATTCTATGTGCTTCAGCTGCAGATTTCTTTTGAACAAAGTAGTGCAATAAAATTCCCCGCAAATACACTTTATTTGGCACAAAAGTGCTGACATTTTCAGAACTAAGAAAAAATTAGTTTGTTTACACTGAAGTGAACTACCGTACACTGAAATTTAAGGTTAAATACACTACTGCCTTGCGTGTGTGTTACCATTCGAAATTCCACGAACGGGGTACTGCTACTGCCATCTTTGAAGAAACAGCGAGAACTTATTCAAGGTTCTAATACAAAAAAGGGTGCGTATAATTTGAAGCAGTGGACGTGTAAAAAATATTTATCGACATCGATGTATTCGTTTCAGCTTAGTAGGATATGTAAAAGAAGAACACCATTTTTATCTTGCTCTTGTGTCCTGCAATCAATGCGAATATTTTTTATTTTGCATTAAGATCCGCAGTCTACCTATGATTTTTGAAATTTTATGGATAGAAACTGCTATAATACCTCATACAATACCTAAATGTTGAGTAATTGATTAGATACCGACATATGTATAATCAATAATGTGAACAATATTTTGAATAATGATACAGCAATATTTAGTGGTGCCTCTCAGAGGGGACAACCGACTGCAATCGTTGAAACATTGATGTCTAAATATCGGACGCAACGATCCGAACAAAAATGAGATCAGTCTAGCATCGGAGAATGATTCACCGAACGATTTTTTCGCCGAAACGTTGGAAATTTGCCAGTACAGGCTTCTGCGGTCGACTGTATACAGTATACATTATAGGTTTCTGCACAAAGTTTCTATGATTCACCGTGTCATCGTGTGTGCCCCTATCATGATCGAGCCGGGTACATGGACGGTGCAATTACCGGCACACCGACAATCGCGTGGAAGTTTGATTAATTGACAGCAGCCGGTGCTTCCTTATATTTTATTTGCGCACGAACGCGACGCGCGATTCTCTGCCTAGAAATCGATCGAAAAACTGCGGGCAAACATCCGCGCGGCACCGTTATCGGAATAAATAAATAAATTAATAAGTATTACGCCTGGTGAGTCAGGAATAAAATGTTCTGCGAACTACAAATATATCGCGGTATGATTAATTAATCTATTTCTGTGTCGAGATTGTTTAATGCATTGCGTAGATCGACGAGCTGATTGCACGTTTTATGCAGTTGTTGCAAAGACAACAAGGTGCCTCAAAAATGTTGTGATCTCTCCGGTCATTTGAAATAATGCTTCGTTAAGGAGTCATTGACAAAAAACACGGACCAATCAGAGCACGGCTACAACGCGCGCGTTCCGGCTCAGCCGATACGAACAGAGCGTTGTGCTCTGATTGGTCCGTGTTTGTTGTTAATAATTTAAAAAAATTACTTCGAATCATCCGAGGAATCATTCTAATTCTAAAGATTCAATATTTACATACCACTCCAAGAATTGGTTAACATCGCAGTCTCCCAAACGAAGAGAAAACATTAGTAAGTCAATTATGGTAATTAAGTCGGCTCCTCTCGCTTTCATTTAACTCTGAAAAACGTCGATTTTTGAAAAAATATTTGCATCGACGAGCGATCTCGAGGACTGATTGCTGCGACGTATGCGAATTGTGAACATTGTTCGCGCATTAGTTTTCATACCCGATTGTTCGATAGAAATTGAATTGCGTTTGATTGGTCTTCCAGGCGACTTCCCGGAAATCTCCGAGCGCAAATTTGCACGGTGTGTGTTCCTCGCAAATTAGTTGCGCGACTCGCTATCGATCGGCAATTTGCGATCGATAATCGCGGCCTTTTGTTTCGCGGGTGCTTCTCCGATCCTGCGAACGCAACAACAACGATAAGAACAGAAAAAAAAAGGCATTTCTCATTATTTTATTTGATTTACTCTCTTTCCAAAGGGTTAAAAACGCTGAAGAGGAACGGAGCATAAATTAATTAGCAAGTAACTTGGAATATCAAAGTGTTGCGTGCGAGGGCGGGGTTCAGAGATTAATCACTGTTGGTAAACCTAAGCCAGATATAATTTAATGACGACTAAAGAGATAAATAGCAGAGAAACTAGTATGCCGGGCGTAGCCAGACGAGCACGTAATACTACGTCGTTTTCACGAGCAAATGTAATTACACAGTAATTAAAAAGCAGATAACCGATCGTGCCATCTGATGTACCCTTCATAATGTAGTTTCTTTCTTTAAAACCATCCCGATATCGACTTGTTCATTCTTTAATTAAATGATCGCTCGATGGGCAACACATTCTTCTGGGTCAATTGCCTGGGGACAGGGTGGGGGAACCTGTGTATTTTTTTATTCGAATTTCTCTTATTGGACCGGATCATTTTTATTCCGAACATCTAAGTTTATATTCTGCGTGAGGCCGATCATGTCATCCCATTATTTCTCAACCCCTGTGACATTTGAGAAAATGGCTAGAAAGATACATGTTTCAGATTAAATTGCTCAAAGATTTTAGTCGATTTGTTAATTTTTTGGGCATTCCGTGCGTAAACAAACAAGTTTTTGGAGCCACTGTATATTGTCGAGCATTCTCGGAACAGATTGGCGGAAAATATTTTACGGTAAATTCCATTTACGTTATTGTGAAACAGCGCAGGAGAAACGACACTACCTCGAGACGGAATGTGTTTATAGTCTTGAGCGTGCGGCACAGCACTGTGTGTCAATATATGCGCAATACTCTATTGACAATGAAATTACATTATAGTTACGACAATTTTTTACACATGCACCCATGTCGTTAAGGTTAGATGAACCGTATGATAATCGACTGAATACTCCATACTAATCCGTCGAAAGCTATGAATTATTGTAGTTTACCATTTATAACATGAATAAAACAGCGTTTTATCCTAGTAAACAAAAAAAATTGAACTCTGAAACGAGAATCGCTTAATCATTTCGACTGCGTTAGATGCACTGATTCCCAGCGAAAATGCATCAGCGTTATTGCGAGGATCCAGTTATTTAGGCAATTGCTATAACAATATTTTTGTTACGTTGAATCCAATCAAAGTATTGGATCCGCGTTATTGGAGTTGGGTTAATTTGTGTATTTTTCAGACAAGAAGTATGGTTCGAGAGTGAAGGTTTGCTTTCGAATCAAATTGATTAAAATGGCGCGCGGGAGTTAATATATACACACACATACACGGACACTCACATACTTCAAGAGTTTGGACTCACTCAGCGAATCGATGGAAATAGCGATACGCTCGTTGAGTCAACAAACTTTCTGCAAATAATTGCGTTGATTTAGGAACGGTAAGACGAGAATGTTAACTATAAAGGAAGTTCATCAAAATTGATCAAGAAATGAACAGATGTTTCATAAAAATAAGAACAACCCGTATGAAAGATAGTAGCCAAAAAATAAATTCATCACACAAAATATTCCTCCAGTATAAAAGAAAAATTCACTGAAACAAGCCTCGGAATCAAAACAATTTAGTTCCAACCCCTATAGAGTAAACTAACTTAAAAAGATCATGTGCGATGTTATTGTTAATGTGATTAAAGCTAAATCGTTTTACATGCACAGAAAACTGCACAAACGAATTATTTATTAAAGTACCGTCGAAAGCAATTCGTCTAATGTGGCTTAATTAACCGATACAACGGTGAAATTATTGAGCCACGGTTCGAAAACGGGGGCAACGTTTTTGTCGAGCCTCCCCCACCGGAATCCCCAGCCCCGATGCACCGACGATGCACCCCCGATGCGCCCCGTTCGTGCACGCCAGGGAATAGCCTGTGCAGCAGATGCCTGGCTCTCGAGTGCGCTCTATTATCGGTTTATCAGAAAACTTGGAACAGTCGGGAGCACTTCGGAGTCATCCGGAACCGTCCCGGCGAGCGCTCGATCCTCGGCCGTGCCCGGTGCATCCTCTTGTTCCGATCCGAACAATGCAACAGTAGCTGCAACCGAGAAACCGAACCACCCGCACGAACCCCGACGTTTTCAACAGGCGAATTCGGTGACCCGGTTCTTCGCGGCCGTCGAATCACGCGTTATGCTCGATCCACAAGTCGTACGAACCTCCAGCGGCGTTTAAACGCGCGTGGAACTAACGCGTTCGCTGCCGGTGACGCGAAATTGCGTCCTCCTGCAACCCATAGAAAATCTAAATCTTTCATCGAAATAGTGTAGCTTCTGGATTTTTTTTTTTGCAACATAAAGACTTTGTGCAGAATTTTTATATTTTTTATACACCGATAGGACAGTGTGAAGTACTCGCGTGCCGATTTTGAACTCGATCGGATTAGTTTTCCGAAAGTTACAAGCAGATATACGAAGGTCCTTTTACGCTGCGTTGAGAAATGTCCACCAACCATGAATGCACTTTGCGCATGTTTTTACAGCGTAACTATTCGATGGAAAATTTTTATACTTTTTATACATAGATAGGATAGTGTGAAGTACTCGCGTGGCGAATTTGAACTCGATCGGATTAGTTTTCCGAAAGTCGCGATCGCATTTGCGCAAGCCCGTTTACGTTCCCCGGTGACCCGAAAAATGTCAGCAGATTTGCTGATCTTTCGGATTTTTTTTATAACGCAACGGTACGTTGGACTCTTTTCACATCTTTCACACATCGTTACGACAGTATGAGGTACAACTTTGAGAAATGTCAACTTCGACAAATTCATTTTTCAAAAGTAGCAGTGATTTAGCCGGAGCTTTGCGAAGCAAAAGCACACGCAAACAAATAAAAGGCAGACATTGAGAAATGCGGCTTTTCCATTGGTTAATCGGAATTTCTAGGTAGTTATAGCTGGCTCGATTCTCTTCTTGCGTAATTAATCGATTCGCACAGTCATCGTGCCCCGCTTTTTCGTCGCATTCGCTCGAAACCGACTCACAAAAGGAAGTTGAGTAACGCAACCGGTCGTTACACGAACCTGCTGTTCCATGGTGTTCGATGGTTTCATTTTGTAGGCCCGATCGCGAGCCTATTCGTTAAGCAACCGCCGCGATTCGCGTATCAAATCACCGGTTCGTCAATGATAATTGAATTTCTGACTTTAATGGACGTTTCGATATGAATCAAACTTTACTTCTATTCACGGTTCCATTAGCGTCAAATCAACGGAAGCTAGATTGATACTCTGCGAAAGTTGCCATTATACTTTATGGACCACAAAGAAGAAAAAAAGAATACTGGACAATTTGATTTCGTGTAAGGCATCGAGTTTGAGGAATGGATCGAGGAAATAGAAAGAGTGTTTCTGGGAAAACGGTTCTCTTTATCCGAATATCTCGACGGCCCCTTTAAAGGACGCGGCGATCGATGCGTTTTACGCTTCCGCGAAAACCAGTCTACTGGCGAGTCCACAGAACGAGTGGATTTCGCGAACACTTGTCCCCCTCTGCATTTCGCACGCATTTCCATCGTTAACGACTTTCCTCGTCTCCCTCGCGAATCGATCGTCGAAACTGTCGCGACTTTTGTCCGACGATACACGAGCCGACCCTAATATTATCTGCAACAGAGGGGCGATGCAAAACCGCTGCATTTTCATTATTCACCGTGGGAAACGGTGCACCGTTTTTTCCCCGTTCTAACAATTTACAGCAACTTTTATCGACGTCAGAAATCTCGAGATCGAGGGTGGAGTTATTTCTACAGCCCCAAATTTGAGGGTGAGCGAATTTTTACGGGTCACAGTTCGAGGGCGAAGAAATTTTTACTGCCTCAATCTGAGGGTGAGAGAATTTTCGCGGTATTAAACTTGAGACTGAATACATTTTTACAGCCCAACGTTTGAGGGTTAAAGAGTAGAGAAATTTTCACAGCTCAAAATTTTGGGAGTTCCTGCACCCCCAAGTTGGAGGATTGGAGAATTCTTACTGCTCTAAATTGAAGGGTGAATTTTTACAATCTTAATGGGGGTGGAGGAATTTTTACTGCTTCAATTTTGAGGGTAAGAGAATTTTCACAGTATTAAACGTGAGACTGAAGACATTCCTACAGACCAATGTTTGAGGGTTAAAGAGTGGAGATATTTTTACATTTTTAAATTTCGGGGTGGAGGAATTTTCACAGCTAAAAATTTGGAGGTGAAGGAGTTTGTGCACCTCCAAGTATGAGATCTGGAGAATTCTTACTGTCCTAAATTAGAGAGGGAAGGAAATTTGACAGTCTTAAATTTGGGGGTGGAGGAATTTTTTCCGTCGGAAGCATGCGAAAATAATTACAAGTCCGTGGTATGGACAATCAAGATAGTTGAAACGATTGGGAGCGATCGATGGGGATCTGGCGCGCGTCTTGTCGCGTTTGAAATTGTGCACGCAGCTTTTACAACGGTCCATTATTCGAATGAAATTCCTCGCAATCCCCAGGCTGCATGTAACCATGATATTGTCCGTGGAACAAGGGCAGGCGAAAATGTACGGTGCATCTCGTTTCCTTTGATAGTTGTCAGAGCCATCCCGAATGAATGCATTTCTTTCTTCCCCGAATCGAGCAGTCTTTGAACCTCGCAGATTACTCCGCCTTCAGCCGGTCGAGAGGAGAGTATTAAAAAAATGGGAACGGGGACAGTTGCCTCGCCAAAACTTCATTGCGAACTTAGCTTTATTCGTGCGAGCGCGAGCGCGCTCTTCCATCGAGTATTGTAACACGTTCGCGTGCGGCAATTTTTCTGCAATTTTTTTTTCGAAAACTCTACGAGACATTTTTATGAATCTTCACGGGCTTATTGATACATATATCAGCTGCATTCATGAAT
The DNA here is from genome assembly GCA_028455605.1 of Lasioglossum malachurum. Taxonomy (NCBI): domain Eukaryota; kingdom Metazoa; phylum Arthropoda; class Insecta; order Hymenoptera; family Halictidae; genus Lasioglossum; species Lasioglossum malachurum. Next base: position 26,014,087 of record CM052311.1, on the reverse strand, counting down.
TTTTATACAGCGCTGTCATAATAATTGCGGTAATTATGCATACATGTATGCACCGAGTATTACAGTACGCGTTCTTAAAATAGTGTTACGGATGACGAACAGATGTTCAAGATCATCTCTGCCAGGAACCATCCTAGATAAACGAACAGAGCCACGCTAGATAAATCTACATAGCTGTTTAGTTTAGGGCCCAAACATACGCACGATCAACTCTGGATGTTGACATAATTATTTAAATAAAAATAAATTTTTTAAAAATACCACGTTTTTAAAACGGACTAAAAAGTAGAAAATAATTTTTCCTAGCCCCATACTTTTCGAACCCCAATGCTTTTTAGTATTGTCTGTGTGAAATTTTTCAATCGATTTTAAACATTTTGATGACATTATAACAGAGACGTGGTAAAATGTCAAAAGTAAAGGTTCGACGGAGAATCTCGGTGTAACTGTTCTCTTTCGCTTGGTAAAGAAACATAGCATAATAATACATATGTAGTAACTTTGTAAACACCGCACGGAGCTTGAACTCGAACGCACACTGAGCTTCTTCGGTGCGAAGTGCGAAATGGAGATGAGTCAGAGTGCGAACGCGTAGTGGAGTAGGAGCGCTGTCGCGCGGAGTAGGAATAACAGTTGTACATTTAATAGTTTATATCTCCTAAACACATAAGCTTTTTTTAAAAAAATTTTTTAAATATTACATTGTCATCCAGTTGTGAGCTATGTTTAAAATTTCAAGTCTCCAGCTCATCGGGAAGTCAGTTTAAAATCAATTGTAAAATTTGTATCGAACAGATAGACAAAAAAGCGAATAAATGAAAACTGGTGAGAGACAGACAAAAAAGCGTATTAATGGAAATGTGGTAACAGACAGACAAAAAAGCGAATTAATGGAAATGTGGTGACAGACAAACAAAAAAGCGAATTAATGAAAACGTGGTAAAATACGAATGTTCACTCAAAGCGTACTGACAAATACCATCCGCCATTGCAGTGGTATATAAGCCATTGCATTTCTGCTCTCGTCGGCTAGTACTATCGTAGTCACAAATCGTGTCGCGTCGTGCTGCATCTCGGAAGTCACCTACCAGTGAGATCGGACTAAAGTTATCGTATTGCCAGTAGTAGGTAATATTCTCTAAATTCAATCCATTCGCGACAATTACACAATTGTAATACGAATTCTTATAATCAGAATATATTTGTGTTCTTTGATAATTAACGCAAATTCATTAAACCCATAATTATTGCCCAATATCCTAATCAAGTAATTGAACGTTCCCACACGATACAATCTTACCGCTCGGATCGTATAAATTAAATTATATTAGTTACGAGGCCCACTAACAATCCTAGCGACTCCCTGATTTCGCATCAGGTTCATTCGCGACATATCAATTGTCCAAACAGAGATTTATCCAACCTAGTGGCTCCCCAATTTCGCATTGGGTTTGTCCGCATCCTAACAGCTCCCTGATGTTGCATCAGGTTCGTCTGTGATCCTATCCAATCTCCCGGCGGCTCCCCAATTTCGCATTGGGTTCGTCCGCGTATCTTAACTAACAAATTGATACCATATTCGTAGGGTAATAACACTAGGGTTCATTTTGTTGAACCCTAGATTTCGACGTGTGGACGGGACTGTCGGTTCCATTTATGTAAATCTTTTTTTGCTGAACTATACAAAGGATGTTTGTACAGTAGCATGACTAGAAACTTCCGCTTACGAAGTCAACAGAAATTGGCAAATTAAACAGATCTTGAATCACGTGTGAAATCGTTGTGTCTAGTTGTATTTCTTCGTTGTAAAATCAAATTAAATAAAGCTATAATGAGAACGCGATAACATGAAATAAACAACAATGAAATATTAAATTAGGCGGGTTTAAGTCATCATTTTGCCGGTTTCGAATTTTTTTTAAGGAAATGCCAGCAAAGTTTTCAAATTTCTAAGAGAAATGGTACCATTAAAATTCTCGCTATGAACGTTCCCTAAAATCTCTTTTGAACGTCCTTTGAGAAAAATTGAAGAATTGCTGGAGGTTTCGTCGATCATCATTTCCGGAAAGAAAAATATACAGACGATGGCTCCGGTCGCGAAACTCATGGAGCCTCGTCGAGAATTTCGGTTATTGACACAAGGGTTAAGAGCGTCGCGTCGGCCCCGTTTTCCCTTTGAACCTTGCCGAGTCCTGTGAAATTTTCTTCGGTTCAACGGAGTAAAACGAACACGCTTTGTGTCTGTTTCAGAGCGGAGCCAAGATGACGAGTATAGTGACGGATCTGATGCACGGGTACAGGGACCTCATGGATACAAAATCCGGTAAGATGATTTCCTTCTAAGTCCGTCTTCACGGTAATGATAACAAGAGCTCCGCGCTACTTTCAACTGAATCCTGGACCTTCGAACTCTGTCTTCGAAGACCCAGACAGTGGGCGGTCTTTATTCACTGCAAACAAGCTTCCTTTTCGACCTTATTGTTACCTTTTGCCATTAAATTGTCATCTCATCCTGCGAGGCCTTCGACTTTATTAAACTTTCCTTTTTTTTGACTGCGTTTTTTATGCAAAATGAAAATGTTGTGTCTCAATTGGAAAGTACAGCGGCTAAATAGAGAATTCTTCCTTTTTATAGTGTTCAATTTCATTCGTAGACCTCTTACTTTGAGCAACTTCACTGCAGTTTAGTCGACTGCAAAATATGAAGATATCATGCAGAAACGATTTCTCGAAGCGACGCATGCTCACGATTATGTCAATAAAATGAATTTTGAGAAGAAAACTGTTTGCTCGAGCCACGTCAGTGCTTCCCATGCTTCGATTCTCGTCCCACGGAATTCTCTACCTGGCACGCACAGAGTAACGGTACTTAATATATGGGACCCCGTAATGGACCAAAGGAATGCGATCCATCCACTTCGTCACATAAATGAAGGAAATACTAAAAAAAAAAAAAGAATTTCTTCCTTCGACTACATCTCTCCTATCAGTCTTTTTCCCACCAATATGGTGTAAACTGTACAATGATTGGCACCCTAAGCCAAAGTCGTAGTAAAAATCTTTTTATTTTTTTTTTTTGAAACGTTTAAACGAACTTAACTTGCTATTATTATAGGCTAATATAGATTTTTCAGCAAAATCAAACAGTTTTATCCGTTATAAATCTTTTATTATACAATATATTCAGTGAATAACAATCGTACGATAAATAGTACAGTCATTAGCACAGTAAGAAGTAAACGTTAACAGGCTATTTGTTTTATAATTAAACGTATACGCACTTATTACGTGTGTAGTACAGACCGAAATTAAGTTATATATACAAAAAGCGATAAAGTATACTTACTCGTAATGAAAATTTTAATAAAACGCTTTTTACACTGCACTGTGGTCATTCGTTGGTCTTACTGGATGCACCAGCGTTGCTAACAGTCATACGTGGAACTCTGTTATGAAAACTTATAACGTTGCTTTGAAATATAAATAAGAAGCAATGTATAATGATTTTCTATACCAGGAATTCTTAATATTTGCCGTTTAAATCAAAAGTGCCAATAACTACTGCAGTGCCAGCAATAGTACAGTTTACCCTATTCGTTTATTTCTTTTTCAAGTTATAAACTCACTCGACACTCGCAAGTCTGCGCAGTACATAATTCTGCGATTTTTTGCCGTATTATAACGTTTAAACTGGATGCAAATGAAAAATTTGTTGATCAACCTGGTGCAATAAAATATGCAATAATATCGACACGTGGCTCGGGAATTCCTGTACGTCATTAATAGACCGAAAACTTTATGCATTCATGACAAATCAATGAGTGGAATTTAAGATTAATCATAGAGTCAACTAATTAGACATTATTTCTTTTTATTACATGTCCATTTTGCTTCTATCATGTACAATTTATGCAGAGAAATTTTATTCTTGCGTGAAGTTAGAAAAAAAAATTCTTTTCTCGATCCGGGACATTAACCGTGCAAAAAAGTTCAGAAGCGGGTAGCGTTCGATTCAATTATTCCGACCGTGGAAGTGAATTTGTTAGCCGGGTCATTAATCGCATTAATTTTTAAATAATCCGTCACGTCGGCTAGTCGTGACCGTGCACGTGGAAAATAAATTATAGCCGCTAGGGAGCAGCAAGAGAGTCAATCTCAATAACATCTAATAGTTTCATTTAAGATTGCAATGTAGAAGAAAATTTCTATGCTCTCTTTTGGCACAGCACAATTATTGAAAATTCTATTATGTAATATGCTTCCGGTGGGTAAAGTGTTAAGCAACGTCCACACCGAAACATCGTCGAGCAATTGTTTGGAGAAATTTTTATTGAAAATTGCTGGTTGTTGTTTGAATGTGGGCACAGCTTCAGATGAGGTGCGAAGAAATTTTTCGCGGACGCGTTATCGAACGGTTTGCGCGACCTGTTTTCCACGGTTCTGTTTTACGCAACCGGAAAATTTTCCGCGACAATGGCCGCGTGTCCACCGAATGGCTTGACTGCAAGAACGGATTCCACTGATGCAGTAGGCCCCAGGTGTAATCAGGCAGGTGCTGTCTACACACGATTAGCGGAGAGCACACACGGGCTGCTTCGCTTCGCTTTTCAGATCGATAATCGGGCTAGGGGATGTGTTAAAAGAGAAAAGAAAAAAACGAAGAGGAACACGAGGCGAAGGGCCGATGTCGATTCGACCAATGTGCAATCTTGTTCACGGGTTGCATCGGTTCGCCGAATCAATCGACCAAGCCCGCAGAAACCTAACCGGTGCGAATCATGCGCCACGCAATCGCCCAAACGAATCGGCGACCCTCGGATCGGCTCCAAACAAGCGATCTTCGAGGGTTTCGCTTGCGAAAGTCGTAAAGACACATATACAGTGGGTAACGAAAGTATTCGAGAACGCCCTTTACAACAGAATAACTTTTTTATAATTATACCAAACGAACTGATTTTTTATAATCAATTAGAAGCAATGGTTTATGAAATGATATGCGAAAAAGATTTTCCAAAAAATTATAATTTACAAGGTTACAAATTCAAACATCAAATACATTAATATTGTTTTCAACCTACTGAACGTATTGAGTATTATGTCATGTATTATACATAATTGCATAACATTCATTACGGGATCACGCATTTGTGCAGCTGATATCGCTGATTAGTTTATTCGACGTTACCGAATCGCTTGAGCGTCGAGAACGCGGAATAATTAATCTTTCACCTTCGCCGACGGAAGTTTGCGTAAGAAATCGGGTCAAGGGTAGTCCGTTTGCAGTTCTGTGATTTGTTTGTTGACGTGAGAAGCTTCTGCATTGGAATTGATACTTATTTCGGAGACTCGGTTGCATTGGGTTTGCCGCTAACGTACGCCGCCGACCTGAAAATAAAACGCGCAAGCGATCAGACTTCACGGTGGAAATTGTTCTGAGATTCTATTTTGTTTTTACGCATAAATTCCGCCGTCTGCGAACAACATTTAAAAACAGCTAAGAGTTCCTTGGATTCGTCGAGTTATTTTAAGATACGATTCAGGATCTTATGCTAATCGGTTGCAGTTCGTAAATACCTGATCTCGCAGCTATTATTCCCAGAAGAAAGATCGGATAATAATATAACTGAACGCTCCGATCTGGTTTGCAGGAATGTAAGAAAAAATTTGTTGACCACACGCGTCACTTGCGAGTTGACGTGAATTTCGACTGCGTTCTTCTCGGAGTTGTTTGTGCTGGCCAACTATCTTCCCTGGCCTTGAAAACGATCATTCCGGAAGACGATTTTGCAGAAACATCCGACGTTTGATTATCAGTTTCACGACTTGTGAAACGCCGAAACCCCGGGGACTTTTACTAGTCAATTATCAGTTATCAGTGAAAAGTGAAAGGATACATTCTGCACGATGAGATCGGGTCTCCGGCCACTGGTGGGACACATTAGCTAGCAAGCTAATCCTAATGTTTCAAAAAAAAAAAACTCAGACTGCTAGGTTCAACTTTGAAAAAGTTATTCGTTTTTAAAAGCTGTACAAATACTTCGTACACCCCCTGCAGATTATTCCTGTTCCTAAATATATTATCCGCGGTTGCAAGGAAAAACGTCGCACGTCACAATTTAAAAAAGTTTGAGTTTGTGCATTAATTGAGCATAGCGGTACGGGATTAACGTATTTACCAGGGAAAAAGTCATCAGAACAAAGTCGAAAGGCTGAAAAAAGTAATGTAATTAAACCGATGACCTGTGTCGGAGCATTAGTGATCAAAACTTTAAACTTAAAAATGCAACTTTCTTCCCGACAACCACGTATATAATTTCTCTATCAGAAAATATTAATTTGGCGCAGAAGATTTTTATTTCGCATAAAGATCCCGTTTCCAGGATTGCAAGGGTGCACCCTTACGACGATAATCGAGCGACTGGGGAATCGGAGCGGGTGAATAAATATTGCGAAAACGGGCCGGCAGGGTCGCGAAACGCGTCGACGTGGACGCGCATGTGGTCCTTAGAGTGGTTGGCTCGGGTCATGCGAGTACAGGGCTAATTTACCGGAAGGTCGCCGAAGAAGAAAAAATAATAAAAGAGTCGCCGAGACATTTTATCCATGCTGCCGGGCAACCGGCCAGGTTGCCAACGACGCTCATTTGGTCCACATTTTCCTTCTTCTTCGATTTTCTTACCAACACTCTTTGCACGAATAATTCTTGAAACTCTTTGATCGCGATACAAAAAAATTAATGAAAAATTAATGAGTAGCAGCATCTCGTGAAACATCCGACACGGATTTTTTTGTAGTAGTTCATGACCGTAATACTAGCGGGACGAGTCATTAATTCCTGCACGTGGTAGCTGTTGAATAAATAACTATCGAATTCATTATTAAGTAATAATTTGCAACACTTGTGACACGCGGTCGTGGCTGATCGAGATCAATCGATCGCAGTTCCAAAGTAATCATGATGAAAGAACGTTTTCTTTGCGAAATTTTTTGCAATAATCAAGTTAGTATGTACAGTAGTGGCGGTCATAAGTTTAATTACGCTAATATTGTACTATGTATTACGATTTAAACTTTTTTGAGAAGCTAGAGCTATTAGTTTACTACAGGATGCGATAAGAAATTTCTTCAAAAATTGCAATTGATCCGATTTGTTGAACAAAAATACTAAAAGTGGCATTTCCAACTTTTTCATGTGGGCCTACATTGAAAATGTAAAAAATAGGTTTTGCCGATCTGTGTCATTTATGGTATATACACTGTGAAAGTTTCATCGAAATCGGTTTGACAGGTTGGACAGGCATTGAAAGATGTAAGAATTCCTACTGTTAGATATACATATATAGGCAGAAAATCGTGCAAATCTGTAATTTCTATCATCTTTAATCGTTTGTAGCTCATTGCAATGTCGCACCAATTTTGACGAAATTTTCAAAATATGTTTAATTGACACAAATCTACAAAACGTACTTTTTAAATTTTCAATATAGGCCCACATGAAAAAGTTGAAAATGCCACTTCTAGTATTTATTCAACAATTCGGATCAATTGAAATTTTTGACTATTATTTTAAAAAAGATTTCACTAAATTATTATGGGGTTTGTGTATAATATAATTTTTTTTTTTTGAGGAGACAATATTATTAAAAAATCCATACTATTTTGAGATAGCATTTTAAATAATAAAGGTCGTAATAGTACAATATTAAAATAGTTATCATTCCCGCACAAAATTACGATATTTATCTTCTACAATTCAAATTATTCGGACGGCAGGGACGCGATAATTACAACCGTGCAGGTTCAAGGAAAAAGTATGGCAATGAAACGATAATTATATTTGATTAGACTGCGTAATTAGACGAGTCCGATCCGTTCGATCGGATTATAATAAAATCCGAAAGCGAGCATCGCGAGCTCAAGTCCGATCGAATGGACGGCTGCCTTGCCGCGGGATGGAAGCAGTGTAAGTGCGTATTAACGTATGCGAATTGCTATATTACATATCACGTGAATCAGCGACGCGACACGGCCAGACGCGTGCGAAACCACACGCTAGCCAGTCGCTCTTTTATTTTCATGTTTCTCCTGTTCACTTCGAATCCCGACGTAGTATTCCCCATAATTTACTTCACACGTTCGTATTAACTCTTTGCACTCGGAGCTATTTTAACTCGAAAATTAACACTAAACCTACCACCATCGATCAAAATGACCGTTTCCAGATCTTTTATTTTACACTTATTGAAATAATAACAATTATTTGATAAGAAATTATTGTATAGATGTCTTTAATAGAACACGTATGACAATAGGAGCCGCACAAAGTCTAAATCAAATTAATCTTGTCATTTTTATAAGGGAGCATGTTCCAGTTACTTTTGAGGCTCGGCAGGGGGGTTTAGTGGTAAACATTTCTTTCTACCTAGAATAATTGAGCCGTTCATTTTAAACATATATTTTTATTAATTGTGTGTGTGTGTGTGACTCAAATGTTTTCTTTAAAATACGATAGAATTTTCCCTCCAACCTATTTAATAATATTTTTGTATTTCTCTCTCTCTCTCTCTCTCTCTCTCTCTCTCTCTCTCTCTCTCTCTCTCTTTTGCCAGTAATGTATCAATGACTGAAAATAAATGTAAAAGAAAAACTTAACTGTGACAGTGACAAGTTTCACCGACAGAATCGCGTGACAGGTGGCTGAAGTTACCGAATCGCTCATACACGCTTTTTACCATGTTTTTGTTATTAATTGGAATACTCTATTACAAACACGTGCACAAGCATGTGCTAATGTCAAACTAATCTCACTACACGTAAACCCACGACGATGCAACGCGACGGTCGCGCACCTGTCATGTAAGATTATTTGTACGGTCCCCGATATGTATATAAATTAATATATTGTTATAGATATATATATATAAGTATGTATATAAATAAAATATATATATTTATATATATATTGTTTAAATAATAAAAATTTATTTCTTCCAATATACTTAAATGTTTAGTAGTTGATTAGATACCAATATATTTAATAATATCTAATAAATATTCTGAGTTGCTCCGAGTCGCCACTCGAGTGCTATGAGTTAAGACGAGACTTTACGATCGTTAAGCTGTCTAGTAGACTTCAGAGGCTGATCATCATCATCATCAAAATAAATTTTTAATCGACATCGTCTGGCAGAGATCACCTCGAAGAGCAGAGACAATGATGACACCGAGCTGGCGGAAGGGTGTCGTGCGAATCAATCGATGCAACCGATTCGTTAATCGGTTTCCGCTGACACAATGGGACCGCCGCGTCGCGCCGTTCGCTCATTATGCGAGTCGGCCGTTATGCATACGGGAACGATCTTGCGTTACCGATAAGAGTAACAACGGCGACGACAGAAGGCGGTAGGGGGGGGGGGCGTCCAAGTCGATAAATAAATTTATCTCGTTACAGGCTTTCTGCTTGAAAAACTGACACTTCCACGCGTTCTGGTAGGTGTGTACCTTCTAGAAAGTTAGCCCTCCACTTGTTCAATTAAATACTTTCAACAGTTGTGCTAAGTTTGTCCCACATTGTGCTGAAATATTAAAATAGAAATTATATACTATAAAAAGCCAAGATACCGAGCATGGATTTTGAAAGTCGATAAATTTTAAAATGATCCATCGTTATAATTTCACATATTATAACTAGGTGAATAATAGTTCTAAACAGATTTCATGTAAACAGAATGCATGTTTCTACAGGGACATCTCTGGCAACTTCTACAAGAAGCACATGGAAAAATATCAAATTAGAAGCATTCGAAAAACTATACGCCAGGATGCCCTGAATATGTCATTCTGTTATTAAAAGTAAAGGCAGTTTTTTTACAGGAAGAGCAATTTGAAGAAAAATACGCGTTCCTTGATAAAAAAAAAAAAAAAAAAAATACAAAATGTAAAACACACTGCTCGTTAATTTTTTTTGACAAGTTAAGTTTGGTTGTTCTAAAGGCATTCAGTTCTTCTTATAAACCTCCTGTTTTTTTTATCAATCTTTTGGCTGGTAGTGTACGTTCCCGAGAGTGCAACTTTCTTGCATCTTCCGAACGTTTTTCGGTCGATCATCTAATTTTCAAAGGAAATAAAATTGATTGCGGCGCATCAATCCGCTTCGAAATCGCCGGCCGATTGCTCCACTTCGGCGCGCTGTAACGACGGTCTAAGCTTGCGAAACTGATCCGTCGGCCATTTTTTTTTTGTTCCCCGAGGCCGACGGAATGTCACCTTGCTCGTTCTTCTCCATTGTTACGCAATCTCTCCGTTCGCCGGTTCTTTGCAAATTGAGGCCTGTCGGTGGTCAACTGCGCGTAAAAATGCGCATCGCCTCGAGAATCTCCTCGACCATCGACACACCGACGGGTTCCCCAGGGATTAGGGGTGGAACGGGGCTTGCTCTAAGGGCTTAGGGGATGCAGGGACGACGACCCTTACCGAGCGGCATCTAAAGTGCTACATAGCTGATGCTTATTTAACCCTCTGACTGCGAAAGGCGCACGTATTCGCTCTTACTGTGCCGACGATGCGTTTCAACGACGTGTTCGCTGCCTCTTCCGAATCGCTCTAATGCCTTCGCTTTTACATTAAACTATTTCATTAAAACTATTTAGACAAGCTGTCTCCGTCGTGCAATCGATGCAGGCAAATTTTATGTTATAGTTCCAAAGATCTAATCGTATATTTGAGCCGTTATTTTTGAAAGTGGAATAAGTCCATTTTTTCACTTTTAGAAATAACGGCTCATTTAATAAAGAAACAAATTTTACTTAATGAGTAGACAGCGACTCTTTACGCAAAATAAAACTTTTCTACCGCAATTGCAACAAACTGGAATGGAATAGAAATGTATTTCCTTCCTTAATGTGTTTAATAAACCATGAACATTGAGATTACGAAAGCTTGAACGACAATCAACGTGGAGCGAAGATAATTGTTTGTGTAAAAAGAGAACGAAAAGTTTCTGGAAGTTGATAAAAAAATTGCCTCTTTACCGTCCATTATAAGATCCTCCGTAATTAAAAGCTCAATTATAATTGGGACAAATGAATACGACAGCTTTCGCAGAACACGCGAGTCACCGTATATCCGCCATTAGGGCGCGGAACGCATCACTCCGCGCGAATAAATGCGCCTTTAGGCAGCGGCGACAGTTTTTGCTGGGTTGTATTGTATATCCACCCACGCGGTGCTCTAATGGTTAAGGTGGTCGACCATTACGCCTCGCATTCGCGCCATTTTATTCTTCCTGAGCTTTTCTCTCGCGCATTCCGAAGATTTTCATGCGTATACGTGTATCGGACTGCGTTGCTCATTTTCGCATGTTTGATACTGATATGAAAGAACCTCCTTAATTTGGAAATCGAGTGACCACCTGAGATCACGAGTGATCGTGCTTTATTCAAGCGACAATTTGAGAAGCGAGGAGTAAATATTTTTAAAGGGAACTTAATTGGCTCATCTGCACCGGAAGCTCGAGATTTACGAGCTTGCATCTTCGTTAGATGCTGTTACGAAGATTCTAACGAGGCTATTCGTCTCTTGACCCACCGTGTCGAGATGACATATGGCTTTAGCCGGTGCACGTCAAGAGCGTGTCGCAGTAAATATCGGAAATCCACTTGCTAGATACACGGAAACTCTGCGATATGATTTTTCAGAGAGGAATTCGCAGATTTAGCTATGTACTTCCCAGCATATTGATTCCTTTTGTTTCAACGAAACAAATGCGAAACGTAGGGGATGAACATTATAGTTTTAGTATCAAATTTGAAGATGCTTTCGGCGCTACCCCGTTCCGATCAATTAATGATATAGCAATTTTTCAAAAAATGTACTTTCAAAAAAATGAAATTTGCTTTTGCTATAATAACTTTGTCCAGTACGTTTCAAACCAACAACTGATACACATCATATTCTCAATGTTCAGTTTTACATAGATAAAGTTATTACAGCAAAAGCAAATTTCCGCCTTTGATAAAGGTTCAAAACAGAACCGAAACGTCAGGAAAGTAAATTTTTTGCAAAATTGCTATATTATTAATTAATCGAAACGGTAGCGCCGAAAGCATCTTCAAATTTGATAGTCAACATTACCGATCGATAATTGGAATTATTTTATTATAGTTTTAGGTTGGAGGGAAAGTTCTGTCGTATTTTAAATAAATAGGTAATTTTGTTTGTAAATCAAAAACACATGTTGTGTTCCTCCGCTTTATTGAAAGTTCTCCTACCCTGCCAAAAAGTCCCCGAAAATTCGCCAAATTCTGTTGAACATTGTTCTCCCGACAAGTTTCGCGCCTTCTAAATCTGGTTTCCCGTAAAGTGCGTAAAGTATGCACCGGTGATGCACTCCCTTAAACATCGAGCGGACAAGGCCGGCGTGGCGCGCTGCTTTGAAGTCGCCCGACGGTCCAATGTTTTGCTTAACGAGTGTAATCGCGGCCGCAATTAGCGTGTACGCGATTTACAACGCGGTTATCGCGTGGATCGAACATCGTTATGCGTTCAGCGGATCGCGTTGCAGCGCGTCGCAGCGCCGTGCAACACAAATCGGTTCGCCAGGGCAAGGACAACTTTCAAATTCGAGCTCGGAATTTCAAATGCGCCCCCTTCCTCTCCCTGATGCGCAGAAAAATCGAAACTATATACGCTCCTCTTCCATTTTTTTTTTTAATTGCCGTGTAAAATGTTCGGACGGAGGAGAATCGTTTCTCGAACAGTGTTTTCGGGCGTTGCTGACTCTGCTCGCGTTTATTAAAATACAACGATCACTTTTGTTTTCTTACTGGCGCGCGATCGATAATCCAATTCATCGCGCTAATCCTCCGGCGGCGAAGCTGGGTCATCGATTAATTGATATCGCTACTTTTTTAACCCGTTGCGCTGCAGTGTCGTGGCAGACCTGCCGGTGATTCATCTCGAATCGATTCAATTTTAATATTAAATTATGCCTTGCTTCCTGTTCTATTGGCTGTGCAAGTCCATTCGATTGCGACACGAACAAATTCGAACGGCGTTATGCGATTATTGCGATGATTATTTGTTATTATTAAAGCAGATACATCCCTCTGCGCACGACGCATCGAAAAGAACTTGAAAAAAATTTTTTTAACGACTTAAATTGGAATAATATCATAAGATTCAGAGATTCCTTCAATTATTATTAGATTAATATGATTGGTGAGTCTTGTGGTGAATTACAATTATGAACAGTTCAGCGATTCCCAGGCGGCGATTAGGCTCGCCGAGATTTTCCCGGTGCAGTGTCCATCGAGATTGGAATATTCCGCGTTTTCTGTGTTTTTCACGGGGGGCAGCCTCAAATATCACTCGGTATCGGAATAATTATCCGGTGCTGCGTTCGTTCTAGCAGCCTTTATGGTCGCGCGAGCCGGCCATTGTTCTCCGTCGGAGTCGATGCTCCTAATGACGCCATTGTCGCCGCGAACGGGGCTGAAGAAAGTAAACAACGGAAGGAGATCAGCCTGAAATGCATCGCCTCTGCACCCGAGTTTCAAGTGCCCGCGATTCGCAGACACTGCAATTTTTTCCGTGAGCTGCAGCGAATTCTTTCGGACATGATCCCGTGACACACTATAAATCGAAAATGCTGCGCTGCTCGTTTAAGCCCGCGTTGCTCCAATTTTTACCCTTCCGGTAAGCAAAAGGCCAAAGGTGATGGAAACGCGTACTTTGATTTTGCATATTTGATGCGATGACAAAAAAAAAAAAAATACTGAAATTGTTATAAAGCACTACAAAGCACGAAACGATGTCCGAAACGCCACGTGTCAAGATGTACCAGGATTTTGCGATTTAAAATAAGGTTAACTAATAACTACACTCCGGATCTTCATGAATGTTATGAAGAAATTGGTTGGGCGAAATATGAGACAGTAAAAGATTTTGAAAATTCGAGGATGTTGTAATGTTGCGTTTAATGTTTACGTTATTCCTGCTTCTATTTTGCATAAAGATCCGCAGTCCAGTAATAACAAGTGGAAGCAATGCCACCTCTAAACGAAAAACGAAATTACTTTTCGAACGACCTAACAACTTGTTCGGTGAAGTGAGGGTGGAATTTACTCTAGCAAGTTTGATGGAGAGAATAAAAGTAAAACGAACCGAGACAAACATGCGAATCGTTACGGACAAAAATCGAGGCATCGTCCACAATGACTACGAGACGCGGATGCAATAATTACGAAGAGGATTCGATTGACGGGTTCTCGAAAGTGGCTTCCGAGCACAAAGGGTTAAAAAGAGTGTACGTCGCTCTCTAAAAATAATCGCCTCGCAAAGAGGTTAACGAACCGGGGAAGGTTGTGCTTTATTGTCGCACGTAATCGCAGGAAAGTGTGTTGCGACAACGATGCGTAAAATCGCGGCGCCGAACAAAAAGAAAGCGACGCGCGCGAAGATACGAAAAGGGCGGCGGCGTCGGCTGGCGAGCGCGCGGAACAACAAAAAAGAAGAAAACAACAACTAAAAACCAATACCGCGCGCGAGCAGAGCGATTCGTGCTCTCCTCGAGCATGAACCGATCTCCGGTCTCGTTAGGCTGATCATCATAATTCAAAATCAGGCCATACAATATGACACGGTTGAAGCGTAGCGCGAGGAATCGCAGACCTGTTTCGAAAATGTTTTCATGATTTCCGGAGAAGGTGTATATCGTTCCCTTCAGACATTTTTTAAAGAATTGTACAAAATACCGTCGTATTCGGGAGAGTCTGCATAATCGATCCACGTAAGAATTGTTTCTCTATCTTGAACAATAGACAAATGATGTGAAAAAGTTCTCGGCGCAACGGTTCGATCTTGTAATTACAAAAAAGCAAATTGTGCAAGTTGAATTACGCTTTCAACGTTTCAATCCCTTATGTGGATCGTTCTCAAGAAAGAAGAAAACTGCGTACGCTTTATGAAAATTCTTAAAAACGAAACTGAAATCTGTATAATCCAATCGCAAATTCAATAGAGACAGAACCAGAATCAGAATCAATAGATCGAAACACAAACCAATCGATATTTGGCGATTATTTCAAACCGTGGAATCGTCAAGAACCAACATTTCTAACATTTCTAATCAAAACGGTGGTCAAACTCTATTGAATGTTTGGTTAGAGCAGATATTTAACAATAGAATCAGAAAAAACTTGTTGAAGTGCAAACATTTATGGGAATCGTCAAGCCGGTTCTCGAAACGCAAAACTGGTGTCGGTTGGTGTAATTAAACCGCGGCGTGATCGCCGGGGAGCGAGGTTTAATTAACGAATAACCGCGGATGAAGAAATGGACGGTCCAACACACATACAGAGTGACAGAGCGAAAGAGAGAGAGAGGGAGAGAGAAATCTCGCGAGGTGATATCCCAGGCGCCGCCGGGATTTCCTCGGGATCGCGGAATCTTTCATTTAGCTGGGCGGGTAGCTAGTCGGCTATCTACCCGCGGCGGCGGCGGCTGAGATTCTAATACGGCTTTCGAAATAGAGCCACGTTGCCCCTCTAATTTCGAGATAACCCCGACGATCCGGCCGCTAACGATCCACCATTGAACGCGATATTAATCAGCCCCGCCTCGGATCCGACGTTTTCCACCTGCAACCCCTCCGAGGCTCAATTGTCCCGGATTGATGGCCTCAAGAATTTTAGGCCTAGCTCTACCGATTCCACCCCGAGAAATTCTCCAAATCCTCCCGGCATCCTCTTCTTCCTTCCCAAGTTTTGCTTGTATGCACTTGCAGCCTCTGAACTCTAGATAGCTGAGCCATCTGTGAAAACAACTTTTATTTTACAGGGTTGAAGACGATTGGTTCCTAACAGGCTGTGTTTTGATTTCAGATCCCAGGGTGAAGGATTGGGCGATGATGAGCAGTCCGTTGCCGACGATGGCGATATGCCTCTGTTACGCTTATTTCAGCAAGGTTTTGGGACCGAGGATAATGGAGAACCGAAAACCCTTCACCCTCCGTCGAATCCTAATAGTGTACAATTTCATACAGACGATATTCTCGTCATGGATCTTCTACGAGGTTTGTTCAATTATTTTTGTTGTTGCTGCGTCGTTACGAAATCCTCCTTTCGAAATTAGTTTTCCTTCTCGACCGGTTCGGGACTGTTTTTAAACACCGAACACGTCCCGGGGCCCGCGAAACCAGCTTCTGTTTATGGTTCGGTTCGAGCTCGTTTGACCATTCCTCCTCTGACCACGGCTAAACAACATTTACTATAAGGACAGACTAACTAAATAACGTTCAATTAAAGAAGATATTGATGGTTCGAGCATATTTAGAGGGGTTTGTTTAAATTATGAAAGCATAGTTGCAGTAGTTGCGCCATCTAGAAACATAATTCAAGAAAGCGCAAACTAATTAGCCGGCAAGTAATTGCCACACATTCCACTTAGGATGTTGCTGATGCTCGCCGCACTTCAATACACTTTTCGCGAATGTTCGCTTCGTTAGGAACGAGAAAGTCGGCAAGAAAACGTTCCAGTTAGAGAATCTGTCTATTGTTCGATTCGCGTTCACTTCCGTTTACTGTGGTAGTCGGCAAAAAGATCTTCTTTTTTATAGCGAGGTAGCCCATGATAGGAAAAAGGGAAGGGAGAGAGAGAGAGAGACGGAACGGAATCGAATTGAAACTTTCATCTTCGTGAAACGCGTGACACACGGGAACTTCGTTATTTTATATAACGAAATTTGCATTCGGAAGTGGATGGTGCGTCTATACGGATGGACATCTTGCGCCTTTCTAAATTGCAGCGGGAATGCCACTTCATTTTACCGGAGGAGATCGTTTCTTTGTGCTGGACACGTTTTTGGACCAACACATTTTTTATAACATTCGTCTATCAATCACGATATTTATTTTTTAATCTGCAGAAGGGTATCAGAAACTCTGGAAACTGTTCTACAAGGAATAATTTCTTTCTCTCCGAGCAGAACAGATTTTTTCTTGCGGAAAACAAAAATAATTTGATAAAAATCCACGGTCTGTTAATTGCAATATTTATTTTGTGATTTACAAGGCGATATCAGAAACTCTGCAGAGACTATTCTACAAAAGAAAATAAGGATAATTTATTAAAAATCATGTGTTTAGTCGTTGATACGAGTGGGGTAATGACGAAATCGAGTGGTGAATAGTGTAAACGGTCTCGGAAACAATTCGCGGATTTCCCTATCGTTCGCCAGTATTTGAGCTGGCAAAGTAAGCGAAAACTCGCGGAGGCGAGCGTTTCCCGGGTCCTCAACTTCTCCGAGCAAGTAATTAACGATAAAGTGGCTCTGATGAGCACAGTTGCGAAAGAAATCGCAAGAAGACGACGCGGGGTTAACGTACTCTCTGTCTCTCTCTCTCTTTTTCTCTCTCGGCTGGCCATAGATAGTGTATACACACCCTTTTCCTTCCGCCAGTTTCACGATTTCTATAGTGACACAGAAAGCGATGTACTATGTGTGTGTATATCGCAGACTGAGTCCCCGACAAAATAATCCCATTCCGACGTGTATCATCGATCCCGTCCAGAATAATTAATAGCCGACCTCGGCCGGGCCGCTTACTCTCGCGTCCCTTATTCGTGAAAGTTATTGCCTGCCGGCTACCAGACGACGATTCGTGGGTTGCATAAGGTGCTGACTTCGGTGTCAGTCAATGGAATTCGTCGCAGACGACGAAATCCTCTCGCGATCTCCACCGACGAACCGCTGGCGTTCCATATTCCTCATTTTTCCTTTTACCGAATCGCCCGATCAACAATCAAAATTACGAGTTTTCAAACGTTCATCTTTTAATTTTCATTTTCGGACAGTGGAATTTCGCTCGACTGCTGGTCCATACTCTTTTCACATTCAATCATTATTCTCTCTCCGGTACTTTCATCGTTTCGCCTGATCAATAATAACCTCCTAAACGCAAGGCTTTTAAAATTTTTTTAAAATATTGCATTTTGTCGTCCAGTTCTGAGCTATGTTTAAAATTTCAAGTCTCTAGCTCATCGGGAAGTTAGATTAAAATCAATTGCAAATTTGTACCGAAAGCTCTAGCTTCCAGTCCTATATTAAAGAAGTTATAGCGTTTTCAAGAGTGTTCGAATATTAGTGGGAGTCACTGTATATTTGTGGCATTTTTCTGATTAAAATTAGACCAAACACGATATAATTTCAACTGTAGTTAGTGGTTTAATTGACGATGGACGTTCCGGGCGCATAGAAGATAGTATGGAAAAGAAAGAGACGCGGAGAGTCGCAGTCGCTTCGGCCGCGCGCGGTCTCTTTACAGGCCACCTCTATTACATGCGAAACCGTTAAAAATCATGTTTATTCATACAGTATACATGAAATAATTCGGAAACAGTTAAAGAAATTATAGATTCTAGCAAATGTTATAATAATCTTAATCACACATTCAGTATGCTAAAAGACTTGATTCTCTCTCACTATATATATATAACTACTTTAATTAATAATAAAAAAAATGCTAAATTCTTGTCCGGCTTCTCGAAGCGGCGATAAAATTTCGCCATAAATTACACAAAAAACGTCTAATTAAACGACTTCGTACGATTCCCTAATCGGAAGCTTGAATGGGATTCCATGGATCCGACGGCTTTCCCGTTTCTCGAAATGTAAATCGTAAACGAGTCCACGCGGCAGTCCCGGTTTCCTTCAGATCGAGGGGTCAAGAATGCGCGTGCGCATTCGATCAAATACCGATCGTATTTGGTTTGCGTTTAGTATGTCTCCGGCACGCCTCGGTACTGTTATTTCGTGAGAATCGTACTCACGTCAGGACCGTCCTCTTCGCGTAACTTTCTACGGCGTTTTTTTTTTTAAAATTTTTCGTTTCGACGATCCCAATTATCGTTCTGCAAATTATTGACTGCAAATCATGAAAATCAGTGGGAACGTCGTACGTCGAAAGGCTCGCCGAAACCTCGCTAAATAAATAAACAACAAATTACCAGTGACCGTCAGGTCCTAATTTATTCAGTCCATAGAACAATTGCGATTCTAATCCAACAGTCGATAAGTGGTATCGAAAACAACAGCGAATCTCCTTCGTTTCTCGCAAGACCGTGAAACGGATCCGGCTCGAAGCCGAGTGCGAAATGAATTGATATTCATGAGTACATATTGACAGTGTCCTCGATCGCAGGCGGGATTGTTGTGCAAAATTAAAGGCAGCGGCTCGGCAACGTCGTCGATCCGTCTGGCAAAATACGACGACGAAACTCGGTCTTAAGCCGTTCGACGTCGCCGTCGCCGCGGACCCCGACGAGCCGCATATTAGACCCGATCGAAGACGATGAAGTGACGTCGAGGACGATCCTCGAATATCGGGGTTACGTCGTCGGATTTTATCAAGTGGCGGGACGGGGAGACGACGGAGGAATGCGTTCACCCGACGGCATCAACGATCGATCGGGAATTCGACGATCTCCACGGCGGCCTCATACCTCGGTTTTTACGTTTTTCTCAAGGAAACCGATACCTACGGACGCGACCAGCACCTTGATTACCAATCCATTTTTACTGGTCCCCTCTGAACGCGGATTCTATATGAATGCGAATCCGGAAGTTCTTTTTTCTCCATAATTTTTCTGCATTCTTTGGGGGTTCTGCTTTAAGGGGGTAGAGTCGTATCTAGGATTGCAAGGGTGCGGGATATGCGTCTTCTCATTTTTCGATAATGCAAAGGTCAGGTTTTTCAGTAGCCTAAAGCGTTAGATAAAAGCAGGGCTTCTTCGGAGTCTGTAGACAAAATTCTTAACTCCAACTCCGACTTCAGCTCTCCAAATTGAAAAAATATGTACTCAAAAGAATTAAGAGCTGTAATAAAACGAAATGAAAACTGAAAACCCCCATCTTTGCATTATCGAAAAATGAGAAGGCCCTTGCAACCTTGGAAACGAAAATCTACCTCCTTAACCCTTTGGACTTAACCCTTTTCATTCAACCCAGACCATTTTTATTCTATGAAATCCTTTTCACATTTGTGAATACAGACAAATTGAATAATATTAAAACTGTTTCGAAGAAGAAAATTTACGGTAAAAGAGGGTAGAAAGTTTGAAATAGCGTCGTCCTTCGAACGCGAAGACGCGATTGAAGATCGATCGACAACCCCGGTAAAAAGCAGCAGCAGATGATCTTGATCCGGCATCGAATTCAATTAAAGTTCGCAGTGGCGGAGCAATTAATACGGCCTTGGACAATGTATCTCGCGAGCAGGAAACTGCAATCGGCAGAAGCGAAATGGTCACGAATGGCTCTGGTACATCGAGCCGGTTCAAAATAGAGGACAGCTCACGAAAGTATCCCATTAGCGCGACAGCTAAACCCGAATGCCACAAACGTCGGAGAACTATAGCGGACGCTTCGCCGGAGCATTAACGTGTTTACTGCGGTCGTCTGGCGAGCAGATTGCAGTCGTATCGTCGAGACGGGAACAAGAAACATACTGAAACGTACGATCATGCGAACGGCCCCGGAAACACGGAAGAGCTGAGAAAATTTCAAGAAAATCCACTGAAACGCCAATTTTTTCCCTAGCTTCGTCGGTTACTCGTAACATGTGACTGTAGAAAAACAGACAAACAAACAGACAGACAGACAGGCAAGAAAGCGAGCTAATAAAAACGTGGTAAAATGATGGAAACTGTTTGTGAGAATTTATTTAGGTTTCTAAATAACTAGCCAACTTATGGTGGCACTCTGAATGCTGATGCTAAAGTTATGCAAAAAGCAAGGTTACTCGAAGGACACCGTTCTCTGTTCAAAATAGAAACATTTGTGGTAGTTTTATCAGTACCATAAATTCCTTACAATGCCACTAGCTGCACCACCTGGACAATAACAAAGAAAAGACCGAATGCTATTCGAAACCTGAAGATCACCAAATTCCTAAAGAAACAATCACGTTTTGTTGAAAT
This sequence comes from Lasioglossum malachurum, assembly GCA_028455605.1. Lineage (NCBI taxonomy): Eukaryota > Metazoa > Arthropoda > Insecta > Hymenoptera > Halictidae > Lasioglossum > Lasioglossum malachurum. Next base: position 25,993,111 of record CM052311.1, on the reverse strand, counting down.
GCAGAATTTCTCATCAGTCCCATAAATTCCTTAAAATATCGTACAAGCTGCACCACAACCTGCACCGAAAGAAGAAAGATCGGATGCTAATAAAAATCTGAAGGTCACCTAAGAAAGCAACCACTTTTTTCTAAAATGCAGAATCCGTCACAGGCCCAAAAATAAAAAAGATATTCGAATAACATGCTCGAATTCAAGAAAAAAATTCGAAGGAACGCTATTCAAAATTCGAAAAATCACCTGTCCTCTTCTCGACCTTGGATAATAATAGATACACATCGCTATAATTTACATGGGACTAAAAAATCCCAATCATAACTGTTTTATTTATATCGTTTTTCACCTCGGCAGAGTGGCTATTTTTGATAAAAAAAAAAAAAAAAGAGAACAGGAATGGCAGAAACGGAATTAATAGCCAGCGGTTCGAATCTTCGGGAGAGGCGACCATAAATCCTCGCATTTGAATATTCTATCGAGGAACCGGATTCTGTAACCAGTCCAATCAGAGTGGTTCGGACTTGCTATCTATCGGAAAAATGTTTTAAATGCTCGATGTAGGCTTGGGATTAAAAAAGTTGTAAAAAAGATCGATTTTCACCGACTCCGGCGGATTGCGATTTTCACGGTTGCTAAACCGATATGACTGAGCTTGAAATATGTGAAAACGTTGCAATTGTCGTTGCAACGACTGTTCATTATTTTGGCTGGCAACAACGATTGCCTCGCGAATATCAACGTAGCAAAGAAAGATTCGTACAATCAAATTGGATAATTTTCTTTTATTATAAGGTTTTTTTTTACGTCGCATCAACATGTAGGTCATTAGCAACGAACTTCCACGATGACTTCAGATTCTTTTTTATTATTTGTTTAACGTCGCACGACTTTAGATTTTGTGGAAGCGGTTGATTTCTTCGAGGAATTCAACAGTATTTCTTGTGTGCTTTTTGGATGTAAGGGCAGTGTTCGTTTTATATTTGCGCGAAGATACACAGACCGGTAAAAATTGTTTGAATATGGATAAAAGCGATTGTGTGCGTATCGGCAACTTTCCCAGCGGATTCGATATTTTCGTATTCGATCGAGCACAAGGTCCACAACCATGAATGCCCTTCTCATCTAGCCGACGCAATAATGAATCTTCGGACTTATTCATGAACGATGGCGGACGTCCCCGAGGCGACATTTCCGACATTCCGGTTTTCTGTTGACCATGTAAACGAGTCTAATAGAATTCGAATGAAATTTGCAAACGCAGCACGGCGCGGCGTTCCTACGTTCCTAGACGCGCTGGTTCTCCCATCCTCCGGTTTCGATCGATCGATACCTGCGCTCCCTCTTTCAATCTTGAATCCGATGCACCCCTAGGGGGGCTCCTTAAAAATTAGCCTACACCCACGCTTCTCGATTCGAGACCCGATACTTAAGATCCGCGCCCTTTCACAGCACCCCCGGCTCACATTTTCGAGCGAATAATGCAACGGAGTTGAACAAGGGATCTTTCAACCCCCTGCTGCAGCATTCTTTGGCAAATGTTCTCGTCGATGGGATTTTTAATCAATTTTCCAACGAGAATGTGATTTTTCGGTTGTTCTCACAGAAATTGCTCCACTAATAAGTAATATTTGGTTTATAATTATCAGATTCGTTTCCACTTTCTTAAAATTGCCCTACAAAAATTGGAAATTGCATAAACTGCAAATAACTGCATGTAACTGCGCCCAGGGGTGGGCATTATTTGGCGAAAAAAATATTTCAAATACTATTTAATATATATTTTAGATGTTATTTTGCTGAAAGAAATAGTATTTTAAATAGAATATACAATTTCGAAAATTAAATATTTTAATTGTGCTGTACCAAAAGAAAGCATAGAAATTTCCTTTTATAATGAAAATTGCTGTTGCTATTGAACGTTCCATTAAAAAGTGTTTAGCTATGTACCATAGATTTTTCAAAATTGTGCAATTATCACCGATCGGTAATGTATTAAAATAGTATTTCCCCCATCTCTGACTGCGCCCACGGTACGAAGACCGTTCAAACCGCCGTTGAAGTTTACAAACCGGTATCACGTGCTGATAAAGCCGATAAATCTTTGGCAGATTCGGAAGCCCGTGTAAAACAAGATCGTTCTTCGATCGTGGCGTAATCTCGGCGTCGCCCAGCGTCCTCGCGTGAGCCAAATGTGACCAATGGCAAAAATTATCAGGGCTGAGTCATCGATGACGCGGGACACCTCGATAACGCCTTATCACGTGCACGCAACATCTGAACGGGACCATCATCAACGCATACGTTGTTTCCGTTTCTGTCGATTCCGAATGGGGGAATTTCTGATAAATCGATGAATGGGCTGCTCGAGATAACGCGCGCGTGAGCGCGAGCTGTTTTACAAAAAGTACAAGAAACGCCTCGATAACGGATTCTTTTTGCAATTATAGAAGCGGCTGACTCTCGACGCACATCGTCCCGAGACTATCAACTTCTCCGTTCACCGACACCGGCTTATCGAAGTCTAAAAACAGACGAAGTCTCGGAACATTTAAATTTATTTAAATTCAGGGTCGCGCGATACCGTTGAACGTCAAACATCTCAAATCTCAAAAACACCGTTTCCAGAAACAGGCTTGTCAATTACGCGTCTCACCACCCGATATTCATTAGCCCATTAGGCATAAATCTCGCCGAAGGTCGCCACGATTCACGAGCATACCTGCGTCCTCAGTTAACCGGTTGCGCCGTGCCACTTTCTTATCAGTTACAGCGATTAAAACGTCTTTATCCCCAAAAATGTCGTAGAAAAAGGAAAAGAAACTTTAAATTTTTTGTATGGCTACATTTATTTTAATATGCTTAGATATGAATGTATTTAGATAAACATGTGCATAATAATAACAGAGATTTAATAGAATTGAGTTGTAGGGTATCGGATAAAATGATTACGTGTCAGAATTATAATGTAAAGTATTTAAACAATAATCGGAAAAAACGCAAATCTCGATTAATTAGCAAGTAGTAAATAATACACATTTTTATTCAAAAAATTGCGACATCCTCCCGAAAAGTTTCTTCAATTTGTTTTTCCAATGGACGTAACACTGTGATTTCTTCTTGTAAATTATATCACACGTCACATCACAATTTCATTCTTGTAAATTATATTATCACTTGTTCCATAACTCCAATCGATAATGTTAATGAATTACGACGGATACGGAACGATATCGGGATTTGCACGGTAATGCTAGTTGGCAAAACAATTAATTGCAGTTTTTGTTTGACTGGCGCGTTTTGTTATTGCGATGTTGAAGCCGAAAAAAATATAATTGTCATGCAATTGCGTGGCGTCCGCTGTAAATTACTATGTCTGTGCGGACCGTTTTTTCCGGACGATCTTTAATAATCGAGGTTCTAATTGATGTTCCATGGGCTTGTACATGCGATGTAATGGGGCACACGTCACCGAAGCGCACCCTCTCATAGTCTCAGGACGCTTGCAAGCCACCCTAAAGAGGATTTCACTCTCGCGTTCAACTCTGTAGGCGGTGGTAGCTAATTTGCAAAGCAACAGCTCGCGATAGTAAACTCGATTTGCAATTCGCCAGCCTGGTTGCCGCCCCTTTCGCATATTTCCACATACCTGGTGTTTGTAAATTGGTCGAATCCCTTTAAGAGGCGAGTCTTCACGGAAAAATCGGTCGAAACTGTCGGACGACGTTCTCCGAATCTCGCTTACCAACGTGTTTAACACTAAACCTACCATCACCGGTCAGAATGACCGGTTCCAGATTGTTTATTTTACGATTATTGATAGAATAAAAATACTTTCATAAGAAATGATTATATAGATATCTTTAGTGGAGTATGTATAGCAATAGGAGCCGCAGAAAGTCTAAATAAAATCAAACTTGTTATTTTTATAAGGGAACATGTACTAATTACTTTTAAAGCTCGGTAGGCTTAGTGTTAACCCCTTGCCCTACGATTTATTTTACGGTTTGAATACAATAACGTAACATCATCCAAAAACAATATTTTGAATGTTATAACAACTTTTAGTGGTGACTCCGTGTCACCAATCGAGTGCTAAGGGTTAACGAAACCAAAATAAAATTTTATTTCGGTTTGAAGGAAATGATTAACATACATTTGTATCAGAATCTGTTCAGAATCTTCATCGCGACTCAGACACGATCTTGTAAGTATGGCAAGGGGTTAAATTAGAGTCGCGATACAGAACGATCGACCTGATAAACAAGAAGTGAAATCGGAGGTAGCAAAATGCAGGGCAGAAACGCATCGATAAAATCAAGTTTGCACAACCTGTCCTTGCCACCACAGGTGTTTGATTGCAACGGAGAAGCCCATATCGAGAAGCGCTGCTATCGAAGTTGAACGGACAAAGTTGCGAAGATCGCGAGCGTACGCTGAGAGTTGTTTCGACGAACGTTGCAAGGAGGAGCCATTAGTACGCTGCGAAGGTTTCGTGTCGTTTTAGCACGGGTAAAAGCCACGCGCACCGTAATGAACGGGGTCGACGTAATTTTTCTGACACCATGACACGATTCGCGGCCTGATCACTCTGTCGCGTATCTTTCGAACCACGTGCTGCAACCCTTCTCCGCGGTAGAACAACCCCTTACAATCCGTCGAGTAGGATTCCAGCTAAAAATCTAAAACTGAACACCATCAATATCAATTTATTCTTTCTTGGCAGTATTTATTGCCCCGAGTTAAAATTTAACCCTTTAAGAAATCCATTGCCTTTTTGCTCCAGTGCCGGGTACTCGTGTTCGCTATCGCTTTCGGGCGGAATTCGAGGCTATTCGCGAGGAAAAAGTGATTGTCTCGCATTCCCCGGCGGGAATGTGGAGCGCGGTTAGCAAAATCGTAATCAGCGTCGATAAGCCTTTCGGTGGAAATTGCTCTAATTCGCGTGCAGTCTACGACTCGCTCAAGATCGCTCCGTTCTGCTCCGCTCTGCTCCCGCGGCCTTGGCACACAACATTTGTCACACATTCCCTGGAGCGTGTGTACAGGCGGCGTGTTCCCGTTAAACGAACCACCCACGCAACTGTACCGGAGAGCTTTTCTGGCCGTTTAACGCGGTCAAGTTTAATGGGACACCGCACCGTGTCCCCGTGATATCGGCCAGGCATCGGCTCTGTTGCTTCAGGGATCGTGTAAACAACGATGTGAACTTCATGCAAACTAGAAACTTCATCGATTGCAACAAATGGAAACCGAATAAGAAGCTCTGTCCTTAACTAAAAAAAAGAAAATCGACCTTCAGATCTCCTCCACCACTTCGCCCACAAGAAAACAATTAATATTATATAATGTACCCCTTCAGACGATGCAACCTCTGTATACAAAACTTTTTCGTGCAACGCATACTTTGGGAGTTATTATAGGTGTGCAAGTTGCGTGGACCACCCTGTATATTTGTAATTGTTTTGTGTTGTTATCTTCATTCATCAAAAAAGGACAACATATTTTGTTAAAAACTCTTTTGCAGAAAACAAACAATTTGTTACTTGACACCTTTATCCACCCACCCCTTCAATTCCTCGAGGGATGGACTTTCCTCTAAATTGCAAAATCGTGAATATATTCACGAGCATATAGTCAGACAACGCCAGCCATCGAATGTGTTTTTGCGAACGCGAGTGAGCCGCTAAGGGGGGTGTGCCGCATAACTGGAAGTTTTAATTAGTCCTTTAATTCAGCCGGGCCGTTGAAGAAGTCGGAGACAGTTGAAGACGGGGTTGAAAGGGGGTGGTGGAAACCACCCCGTTGGCTTCCCAGCGACGTGACTCGCTCACGGATGCATAGAATTTTTCAATAGTCGCGAAACGACCGTCTCCGCGCGACCGTAACTTATTCAAAGCGCGACGATGTCTTCTCGCTATGTAACGGAGGCTCGCTTTACTTACCAGGACAAACTGTTACATCGAATCGGGGCCGACTTCGACTATCGGCTTCCTGGACCGATTGCGCTGCTGCGCTCTCGCCGGTAAAGTTGTTAGCCGCGGCCATTTATGATGGTCTTCTGCGGGGAATCGCATTTAAACATTCCACAAAATGTCTCAGTGCTTTTAAGTTATTATTTGAAAACCCTTCGGTAAACGGGCGATTGGAATTTTCGAATTGTGTGATACACAAAATTTCTTATTAACAAACCGTGCCATTTTATTTAGAATTTTCTTTTCCTTCCTCTTAGTTTAACCTCAGAATTTTATATCCTCATTCTCGTGCAACAAATTATTGTCATTACGGCTGCCACTGGAGCCTGAATGCTCATCTTATCTCATCTCGACGAACAAAGGATATCCTGTAGGAGCCTGCGGATGCAAGTCGGCTTTCTAAGAATGCAAAACTGCATTGCTCCGACCTCTTACGTGCCACTACAATACCTAAGTGTTTTATCGCTTCCAAACCGATCAGATATTGGATACCATCACGATCGAATGAATAAGTGATTCGTTTACTCTTCAGAGTCGCCAGATAAAGCCTCGTCTCCCACTCTACCCTTGCACGTGTCACGTGTCACAATGTCACGTGACTAATCCGGTACTGGCAGAGAGAGGGTAACCTTTTCCCCTCGATTCGAGTCAGTTCCCCAGATCTGGCCACACTGCTGTCTTTGAAAAATCACTACTTACATCCGAGAATTCATTAAAATTGAAATTGTAGACTGCCATTGAAATTGTACACCGCTCAACCATTGTTGAGTGAAACGCAAGACTATAGAGACCGAATAAAAAGAACTGAAGAGCATTGTTTAATTATTTTCGAATTTATAGAAATTATTATGACTATTTCTTCGACAATCAACTCGGACAATTCTGATAATCATCTATCTGACAATAATAAACAAAAATCCACATTCTCTTCTAACACGCAACTTTCCGTATTTCGAAGACGTTGCTGATAACGAGGATGACGGAGACGATAAAGATAAAGACGTTTAAGATTTCGAAGATCGCGCAAGCGTCCAGACAGCACGGAAGATGCAATTTCATATTCTAATTCGCCGCAGTCCTCGAGTGATCTTTCCTGCATAAGGTCTTCCGCAATTGCGCAAGTGGATCAAGTTCTGCTGATCGTCGTTGCGCAATGTGTTCCCCCCTGCAGTCTCGAACTTGAATGAAAAAAGAATGAAGAGATGAGAAGTGTGTCACGCGTCGAACAACGCCTCATTAAAACGCACTATCTTTATGTCAGAGATAATTAGATCCAGTTCGATTGTCCTGCAGTTTCTTTCTCGACGAGGATCGATCTCTGATGGAGATTCAGACTGTTCCATACGTGCGCGTAATTCATCGTATAATATAAATTGGCAATATGAAATTCTCGATTAAAAGCACGTTCTATAAAATTCTTATAGTTCATTGAATCGTTTCACTCCCGATGGAAATCGAATTTCCGAAAAATAAAAATAAACTTTGGAGCACATCGTTTGGGAAAATAAAATTCTCGATTGGCTGCATGTTCTGTAAAATTGTTATAGTTAATGGCAGAAATATTTGAAGAAAATTCCGCGAGAAGAATAAAAATGGTGTTAAGCAAAAATGATTATATACAGGGTGTTCATTTGAAAACTTTCCAGCCGAATATCTCGAGAAGTATGAAAGATATTAAAAAAAGTGTAAAACACGTGTCCAAGGATTTCGAGGATTTCTCTTTAAATACTTCCGAAACTAGTGCGCGGTTAAAAAAGTATCCTAAGAAAATTGCTGGTCTTTTTACGTAGAATAAGATCCCAAATAAAAAACTGATACCGCCCATCTCTTTTCCCCTCGAAAACCTTGGACACATGTTTTACACTTTTTTTAATATCTTTCATACTTTTCGAGATATTTGGCTGGAAACTTTTTTAATGAACACCCTGAATATAATCATTTTTGCTTAACGCCATTTTTATTCCATCCATCCACCATTTTATATTTTTATTTTTATTATATATACATTATATTTTAATTAAAAATTTTCCCTCTATTTTAAATTTTATAATGAATGCACAATATATTTACTAATTGCTATTAGTCCACTTCAATTAATGGTTGACCATTTTCCGAATGCTCCGTTTTCCCTGAAAATTTTCAGGCTGGTAGAATAAATATTAATAAAAGGAGAGTGCTCTGCGATGCGTTCTCGATGGCGGCTGCAGTTTCTTCCACTTTGATTCGCGCGAACGAGTCCTTGATCGTTGTAATCTTGGCTGTTGAGCAGCTCTCGTACCCGGCACTCGCGAATACAATCTCGGATCCATTTACACTTGTTAACCAATTATGATTTTTCGCTTCCGTGCCTGCCACGTGTGACCGCGGTCTCGTTTTCGTGCACGGCCGGCTTCCGCTAATCGGGAATCAACCGATATTATCAACCACCGACTCGTATCAAGCTCGAACGAGCATTTGAGTGGAAGGTTTCGCTCGAACGCGTCTGCCAGCCGGAGAAATCTACTTTAAATTGCTCACGAACTACTTCTCCATAAAAAAAAAACAGTGTAAATTAATCATCAATGAATTAGTAAAATTTTACGGAACGGTTTATCCTAATATGTACATGTTTTCCCTAGAAAAATATGACAGAATAGTTCAAGATTTTTGATTTCACAATTATTGAAATTGCAAAGATGTTTTCGTGGCAAATAATTGAACAGATATATTTAGTATAGCAGATACTGTAATATGAACCGCACGAAGTTTAAATAAATTGAATCATGTTATTTGTGATTACTATCTCAGAGGAAGAGAATAGACGAAATGCAAAATTGTAGGATATCTATTAAAATGAATAAGGGAAGAGCGGGGAAGGGAATATGCACCACACAATATTGACCAAGAAAGGCAGGGAAAGAAGCCGGTCTGGGAATCGATTCTGTTTTCGGGGTCGCAGGGACCGGTGGCCTGATTCTTGTGAAAATCCAAGAAAAACGCGAAACAAACAGCCCCATTGTTCCCCGTTCTCGAAGGAGCGCGCGCGCGCGCGCTAGAGAGAGAGCTTTTAGAATTTTAAATACGAGAGGAGCGACAGTCGTCGACGTTGCGGTGGTCGTCGTCGTCGTCGTCGTAAAAGTCGTCGTGTGTCCCGACGGTACACACCGTGGAATCGTCCCTTTTGTTTCCCCTTCTGCCGACGGGATCGTCTCTCGTCCAACCCCCGGTTTCTCCGAACCACAACCCCCTGCGCCACCTTCTTGATCGAACAAAGCGAGCGAGACAGAGTTTGACGGTGAAAAGCGGGGGCCGATCGTGGCCGTGTAGTCACCCGTAGAGACTCTATATGTACGCTGATTGTCGGCGACTGAGCCCGAAGCTTGAATGCAGCCCTTTTATTGTCCTCACTTTCCGCCGTTTTCTTGTTTCAGTACTTGATGAGTGGCTGGGCGAAAGGATACAGCTTCCGGTGCCAACCGGTTGACTATTCGAACAGCCCGATGGCGATACGAATGGCAGAGACGTGTTGGTGGTACTACATCAGCAAGTTCACCGAGTTCTTCGATACGGTGAGTAATTGTTGTCGAATTGTTGGCATCCGTTTATTGGCCAGAGAAACCTGTGCACCAGCCTGATTGAATTATCTACGTTTCTTTTTCCAGCTCTTTTTCATCCTGAGGAAGAAGAACCAACAAGTGTCGACACTGCACGTGATCCACCACGGAATCATGCCGTTCTCCGTCTGGATGGGGTTGAAATTCGCGCCAGGTGGTCACAGCACTTTCTTCTCCCTGTTGAACACCTTCGTTCACATAATCATGTACTTCTACTATATGGTGGCTGCGATGGGCCCCGAGTATCAGAAGTACATCTGGTGGAAGAAGTACCTGACCACTTTGCAAATGGTAGGCACCTTTCCTCGAAACAGAGCTTGGAAACGGTTATGATATTATCGGTTTCGGTCCTCGAAACAATCATGAAGGACCGATACTCTAAGAAGCTAGGCTACATTCACAATTATAGGCACATTCATTTCAATTTCAATGCTTAAACATTGATTACGACCGAATCAAAATCTATATCACCTAAAAAGAAAGACGTTTACACACACACACACACATGTTAGAATCTTTGTTTAAAATCTTCATCACGAGTGTCACTCGTTAAAATGCGGTAAGGGATTAACTCGAACTCTCCAGTGTTCGGATAACGGAGGTTATACTGAATGAACCTAATTTACCCTCTAACGAACCCCGTATTATCCATATTCCAGGTGCAATTCGTGCTGATCATGACGCACCAGTTCCAATTGCTGTTCACGGAGTGTAACTACCCGCGCGGCTTCATGATCTGGATCGGTCTTCACGGCGTGTTGTTCCTGGGCCTGTTCTCGGACTTCTACAAGGCGAAGTACGGCGACCGGTCGAGGGGGAAGGACCGATCGAAACATAGCTCTGCGAACGGTTCGAATGGCGGTTTGTGCATGCCTGTCTTAGAGGACTCGAGGACGCAGCAAAACGGCGTGTCATCGTACGCGACGATGTACAACAAGGAGTATAACAGCTGTTACAGCAACGGGACGAACAACGGCTACGTGGCGAACAACAACACGGAGAAGAAGCTCGCTTAGAAGAGCCCTCGGCGGCGACGACGGCGGCGTTTGGTCGTTGGAGGCAAGTTCGGGCCACCGGATAGATCGTGCGACGGATATTTAACCCGACAACGGCACCGTGGGCCTCGCTCGGCTCCTACGGGCTAGTAGGCGTGGCCTGCGGCGGCTGGAGGCGTGGCCTGTAGACGCAGACGCACGACCGGCTTAGCTAGCGTCGTTCAACGCTTGGTGAAGCCGCCGAGGGGCGGAACTTGCGGCTCTGGGAGGCTGACTGTCGCCGTAGAACGGGTTGTCGCCGCTTGAACTCGCGTTTTATTGATAAGAAATCGAATAAGAGATCGTCACCAGCGGGTGAAGGGCTCGTTCACCGGCGCTTCTCCCTTTGTCAATCGAACCGCTAATCGAGTGTGCAGCGAGATCATTGTAGCAACACAATTGCAAAAATGATGGACGGAAACGATGAGCGGTGGGAATGACGCCGGACGAGAATTTAAAACGCGCACACGGCCCCACAGCGATCTTTGATCTCGATCCAGGATCTGGGTTGATCAAAGTCGCCTGGGCCTTCGTCGGATGGTCTGATTCCGTTCTTTAATCGTAACGTTGCCTGCGCTCCCGATTGCGTGTCTGTTTCGTGTGCGAGAGAGAAAAAGAGATGGTCTGAATGAGATTGTATGGGCGGTGATTTTTTCCTGTTGTTAGAAAGAAATGATTCTCGGGGCCAGGCACGTGCTGGAGCATTCCCTCTCGTCGGGACACGCCAGAGAATACGACCCCAACAACAACCTCCCAACCCCTACGTCTAGTGGTGTGCGGGTACCTAAACGCTTCGGGATTACGTTGTTCGGGGTTGGAACACCGGGGAAACAACGCAGCGGGAACACTGTCGATAATGTCGTACATACATGCAGAAACACATACTCAAACACACACGCTGTACACGGATTTTTATTCTCCTCGGACCGACCATCCCACGGGATTATATAATATCTCTTCGCCCCCTGCGACGTATGTTGTTCGAATACCTTTTTTTCTTTTTGTAGAAACCTTGGGGAGGGAGAGGCGTTACGAATCACGATTTAATTAATGTAATTATTTATTTTATATTGGAATATAAGAGGACACGTCTGGAAAACTCCAACCATCGCTTCTTGCGTACGTCAGTTTGTTACTTGTGTACACGAGCTGGTTCGGATCTGAGATCGACAATTAAACGTCTTCTTCGATTGCGATTGTACGAAGCAGATTTTCTTTCGAAATTGATGGAAATTAGTTTCTAATTAGTACTCTAAATCAACGAATTATATTTCATTTATAACGTCTATATGGATCTTTTAAAAATATGTTTCACGGTATATATCGATACAGAAAACGGCCGAGTTTTTAACTTGAAGAACGTATGAGGGTTAACGTCAGCTATAAGGTATAGGGGAAAATAATATACACTTACAGTAGAAAATCAAATTATGAACACTAGGTTTAATTTGTTTGTAAACACCGGCTAAAAATGTTCATCTGTCACTTTCTAGTGCTCCGTAAACCCAGTGTTAACCCTCATCCGTTCCTCATTTCACGAATTGAATCTGTCCCTCGGTGTCAAAACGACACACAAGATCGTGCCCGATTTTCATAGTTGTCGCAAACTGTGCTGCACGGCGGAGTGTAGAAAGAAAAACATTATGTACATAATCAATTCTTTCTATTTGTTTTCTTCTTTTCTTTGTAGACTCTTTTCAAATTGTAGAAAGGATGATGACTGTATAATTAATTAATAGACTGGGGGTCTTTATGCAAAATAAAAATGTTCTGCATTGATTGTGGAAAGCAGGAATAAAATAAACATTGATTTATCCGTTAATGATTTTGTTACATTAAAAACGACATTATGATATTCTTAACTTTTACTAATCCTTTACTGTTTTATATTCCACTCAACCAAAATTTCTTCATAAATGCATAAAGATCCGCAGTTATGCAATCATCTGATACCTTGCGGAAGAAGGATCTTTGCATAGATTTATATATATTCGCAGCGCGAAAAATATTGTTTATACGATCATGATCGAGAGAGATGCTTGGTTGGCAAGCTTAGGTGGACCAGCCTGTGTATATGTGTGTATATATGTTGTATATACATATGTGTGTATATGTCACCCGCAGGAAACGTTACCGAACCACGAGAAACTTTGACGATGGCCCAGTCGTACCAGAACCTTGGATACCCGCAGACCTCTACCAGTTAACCGTTACCTCCCTTATCGTTGTCCTACTCTCTATCGCCCAGGTCGCGTGTCGAAGCGACAACACCGTTGTCTCACACAGACACCGTTTCCACCTGAGAGAACTCGCTGGAACCCGATTTCACCCGGTACAGAGCCGTGTCGAACTCGGCTTAAAGCTTTAAGCAGCTTTAAGCGGCTTTCAGCGGCTTTGACGTCTCGGTAGCTGTGCCTTTGTCAGCGGAAGGTCAAAGCATTTATACAGAACGACGTGTACCGGTCCCACCAATTCTCGAAAAATTCTGGATCTTCGTCAAACAGTCAAAAACAACGCAGAAATGTTCTGCGAAAAACAATTATGTTAACCAGTTGGACTTGAAGCAATTTCAATTCGAAAATCAAGACGTTTCTTTCAACCCAGATTATTTGTATTGTATGTAATCTCTAGACTGCGGCTCTTTATACATTTATAGCAAAATTGAGTATATGAAATTCTAGATGTCAATATACAATTTTTCTCCTCTATTAAAATCATTACGGGAAGAAGTAACATTGAATTTAGTTTCTATTTCTTGCAATCGACGCAGGCAAGTTTTATTTTGCATAAAGATATCCGCAGTCTATTAATCTCTTTTACATTGTGCGAATCGAATTGAACCTGTTCTCTCATACAACAGTTGAGCTTTTCACAATTTATAGAATGCAGACGAATTGAATAATGTTAAAACTGTTTTGAATAATGGTACAGCAATTTTTTGTGGCGACTCTGAGTCACCATTCGAGTGCGAAGGGTTAATAGCGTGTTGATCGAGCTGGGTATCCAGGTGACTCATTCCTCAGTGAAGACAATGTCCCGTGAGACCTAGCGTGGTCAATTTGAACGCGACTCGACATAGCCCCGATTGTGTTCAAAGCTTTGGTGTTCGTCGTAGGAAATAAGCGTCGAATTGCGCGAAGGAAAACGCTCCTTCCTCTCTGAGAAGCTTGGTTCCGGCTCGGAATCGTTTAATCAGCGTTATGCCGAGGAATCCGCTGCCAGTTAGCTTTTTTACGACTCTGTGAGCCCCATGCTACACTTTCTTTCCTTTAGTCGAACCTCCGCGACGCTGCAAGCTCTCTCTTTTTGTATACAAGCCGGGCTACAAAGTCCGCCTACACCTCGCAGACCCCAAATACTAATCGTAGGAAAGCTTATGTTTCGACAATTAATCGAGAATTATGCGTTCTCATAGTACATTGGGTCTTTTCATAGTCACCTCAGAGAAAATCTCCGAACTGGTTCAATGAAATTGCCATTTTTCGAACGTGGATCTTTATGCAGGATATTTCATAGTCGTTAACGTGTACCATTGTTTACATTATTAAACATTATCTCAATTTCATATCCATAAAATGAAACAAAATAATATTCAATGGAATTATTGTAGCTACGAAGAAATGTTTAATTTGCCAATCAAAACTACGTGATTTATACGGATTGTTGAGAATTCCGTTTGGTTGGGAATGGGATGAAAAATTTCCAAAAGCTATGTTAGCCAATGAACATGTGTGTTTGCATAAAGATCCGCAGTTTACTAACACCTTCGCGACCTCGATTAATGATTTGCAACAAGGAATAGAAAATGTGTATTGATCCTGTGCCTTCGTTTGTTCAAATAGCTAAATATCGACACCAAAGAAATAGAATTTTACCTCGATTTCAAGAAGAAGAGTAACGTCAAAATCCTCAACAGATTTTGTTCGAAATCTTCGCGAAGAGTCTGACTATCGTGAGCGATGCTCTTGAACATCGTCAGACGTTAATTACAATTAAGTACCTCCTTAGAGAATAGCAATATTCCTGGAACAATTACGAACGAAAGGAAAACCAGGGCCACAGAAAGTTCACGAAACGCTTGCCATGGACATATTCGAACGAATAAAGTTTTCTATCACGTACACAACGATAATAATCTTAATAAAACGTTCAATAAATGTTAATCTACCTCTCTGACGTTATATAGTAAACATCATGATCCGTGTTCTCCACTAAATTTAAGAAAATCCTCGTCGCTTCTCCAGAAACGTGTGCAATTTCAACAACTGCAAGAATTTGTATTTTCCGAATGATTTCGGTGTTGCGGGGTGTAAGAGGACTTTGATGGCGGGCTGTACACACTGATGCATTTATATCGGATGATTTGACGGCACCAAGCTTCCGCAGAGCACTCGGGCTTGTTTGTTTGCTGTTCTTCGAGCTGAACAGGCACTTCGAGGGAAGTACAGTCTTCCCTCGCATAGTGTTACTGCCTCGGGGGTACGGAAGCTCAGAAAGCGTAGAGCTACCACGTTGAACAAAGAGGACTGTTTTTTTATCTTTCATTCTTTTTTTACAGAACTTCTACCAACGTATTTCTGAGATTTTTGTAGTTAAAATGAGGCTGAACACGGTATAATTGGGATCATATTTACTGATTTCAAGTGTGATTATAACGCGCTATGATATAGATAAACATGATTGGAGCTCTATTTGTAATATAGCCTTTGTAAAAAACTTGAATCTTGAAGCAATTGTTTATCGAATACATTGAGCTCATTATTTCAATCCGTTGGTAAAGGTTTCGTAGCGAAATATAACTAAAAACAATAAAGTTTCATCAATGATACTACATACTACTAGCAGGCGGAATAGAAAAATAAGACTATATCCGTAGAAATGAAAGTCACACTATGCGAGGGAAGACTGTAGACGCGGGTGTCTCGCGATACAGAAGGACGTTCAAGAGAAATGAAAAACAAAAATAATGCTAACTAGTGGTAGGAATTTTTTGTCCACCGAGAGAACTTTTGTACTCGTCGAACGCGAAGGAGGTTCTCTTTTTCAGTGGACGACCGCGCCGGATCCGATGAGAACCGAGTAACGAGAGACAGACCGAGAGGGGAGGAAGAAGAGAAACTGCACGACAGAGAAGAAAAGAAAATAAGAGATACGCGGACAGAAGGACAGCAGCTGCAAGATGGAGAGCGCGAAGAATTCGATCCTGTGCGAAGAAATTCGATGTTGTATATTTTTACAAGGGAAAAGTAGATCGACGTCGCGGTCGCGAGACGACGAAAGAACGTTCACGTTTGATAAATAATGGGTGTCAAAGACGTGCTTTCTTGGTGAAAGTATTCGTACATATAAAAGAAAAAAAATAACAAAAAAGTTTATTAATGCCAAGTTTTAAATAACGTATTAGAGAAATATTTGATGGAGGTGGAGATGACGATTTATAATAAAACGATGACAAGAGGAAAGAAAAAATGCTAGATTACGAGAGCGAGAGCGAGAGAGAGAGAGAGAGAGAGAGAGAGAGAGAGGGATAGAGAAAATCACGCAACGTCGACAAGACTGTTACTATAGACGTAAAAAAAAAATGAAATAGATAACAAAAAAAACGATGCGTATAGCCGCGAGCTATTATTAACGCCGTGATTCCTCGAGAAGGAGGACGGACGTTTTACTATTGTCGCGCAAAATGGCGGAACCCCGGTGACCTTCAAACTTGTCGCCAAGGTCGTCAGTCTCTTTCTATCGAAGAAACTAATTTTTCGTGATTCACAGCAATGTTGGTTTATCGTTGTAACAATTCGGAACGTTTCTCTTCTCGGGAATGAAAAAGAAACATGCGGATGAAACGCAACCGTCCACCATTTTGCGCAACGATCGTTCACTCTTCCGCTGCTGGCTTCGAAACACGTTGCATTTCGTTCTGCATCGGCGGCGACGCAGCTCGCCCCGAACACTGTACAGGAATTGATCGGCGAGTTTACGATTTAGCGAATAATTTTCTATCTTCGAAGTAATAAGTCCACGCTCTCAAAACGTGTTATTTCCCCCTCCCCGTTGCCCCTTTGAGACCGCGAATTATTCCTCCGCGTGTGCTCCCCGGTCACCGAGTCAACGCGACGATTAGACTGCGGATATTTATGGAATTTTTCATTTTTGCAGACAAATTTGAAGCACGTGGAAAACAAGTAAACTCTGGTTTTAAGCGATGGTAGCCTCTATAGAGATCTGGAATAAATAAAAATCGTATTAAATTCTGTGGTACATTATATTCCAGCATTTATCGAACATTTTTAGAAGCCTTTCTTAAATGCATAAAAATACGCAGTCTAGTGACGATCGTTCGACGATTGCGATTTGCAAGATTTCGCTCGGAAATGCAATTCCAGCCCCGAGCGAGACTATCATTTTCATCGGTACATTTTGTGATTGGTCGTCTTCTTCTGGAATAATATTCGTGCCCGCAGATTTATAATCCAGAAATGAATTGTTCCGAGTATGTTTGTCGAAGAATCGATATTTTATTCAACTTTAGCTCGGCTGGAATTGCATTTGCGCACCAACAACCGTCGTCCCTTCTCCACATTTTTTATCATGTGCAAGCTCGCGCAACAATCGCGGACCCGTTCGCGCGTTACACTGATCGATTCGTACGTAAATGCATTTTGATACCGCGCAGAACCTCCGTTATCCGAGCCTGACTGAGACAATCGGTTCGGATAAGGGAACAGACACAGCAGATCGTTCCCTTTGTATCTCTGAGCCGATGCTTCGAAGATTTTCTCAAATAAATACACGTTGTCAACGCTAACCGCTGCTACTCCGACGCCGTACGTACGCTGATGGAACGGCGTTACCTCCGTAGCGTCGCGCGTCGCTAACGAGGAAAGATTAGGTATGTCACGTCTCTTAGATATTAACGAATCACGGGGACGATCGCGACATTACGGAGGGATGACCGTAAAGGAGCCATCTTCGAATCGCTGAATCGCCTCGTTCGTAGTCAATGCTAGCTTCCCCGCCATTGTTGCGCGTGTGCTGCTACCTTCTGACAAAACACACGTTCGCTCCCTGTGAAAAAAGTTCGACCGTAGTTAGTATAGAACCAGTGAAGTGAGTAGAAAACATCCGTTCGGATAACGGAGGTTCTGCTGTGCTCGGATTACCGACGGTGCACTCTGTACTACCGACGCGTCTGCGGAAAATAACGCAGGGGGTTCGGCTCCGTGGCCCTCGGGGCCAAATGCGGCGTCGATGACCCCGAGTCCGGGGGCCAAACACTAAAACGCGAGAGACAAAAAGCGGAAAATCAGTTACGGTCGAGAACAGCTCGCGATAGCCCCTAGGGGCCACGGTCGAATACTCTGTGGTAGCATTTAGGACAGAGGTCGGCAAGTTTCGCTTGTTTCGGCTGTTTTCCCAAGGCTACGCCCCTTTTTCCCGTTCGCGCGTCTCGCTACCCGTGGCGGCCATAGTTCTTGGGCCAGCTCACTGTCCCAGTAATTAAAGGAGTCGAGTTTTTTAAAACATTGGAAGAATCGAGGTATCCTTGCCTCAGAAATTCCGCGCTCCGAATTAGGACTGTTACTTTCCTTCGAGGCTTCGAAATTCGAACCTCAGTAGTAAATTATTATTAGAGGGATAAAAGAAACGGAGTGTTTCTCGGAGCTTTGAACTTCGAAATTTCGCTGCGCTTAGTTATACATATTTGATACAGTTACAGACACTCCTACATTTCGAAAAAGATACGCCACCACCATACGATTCGAAGACTTCGAAACTTCGTACACATCGGATTCCCTTCGTTCCTTCGAATCTTGGAAGAGTCATGTAACAGCCCTACTCCGAATTGCCGCCCCAGGGAGCGAGACGCGCAGGCGGAGAAAGGGGACGTTGCCCTCGAAAAACGGGGCGAAACGAGCAAAGCTTGCCGTCCTCTGATTTAGGAGAACAAAGCAATTTCGCACCTGTTAAAGTCTTGCAAAGAATATTTAAGTTGCGCTCTGACGAAAGACTAATCGAAGGGGAATGGAAATGGAAAGTTCTGGGGGAAAAGAGGAGCTTTGGTCCGCTCCGCGGCCTGTGTCTGTCAACGAGAAAAATAATAGCCGCTTGTGGACGCCCCGAGACACGTCCACACGATCATGATGATGATGACGATGACTCCGGCGGATGTTCGTGTAGCGTTTTCGTCAACGCGTTTGTACAAACAAAAGAATTTTTGCCGTTTTTCTCGTGAACGGTGCGCGGACCGACTGTGTGACGTCGCGCACCGTCTCTCCGTGTTCCTTTCGATTCTAACGCGGTACAAAAAGGCTGCTTCTCGATGTATGTACAACTTTCGTATTTTTCTAAAACCACGTACACAATGCGAGTGCTACTTTTTCTGCCGAGTCGTGCACTTTTCTAACGATGAACAATTTCGATGACTGTTAGTAGACCTAGATGAACACGGTTTTAGTCGACGACACCGGCTCGAGACTTCCGGTGCGATCAGTTTCAACATTACATCGGATTTTTTGGAATTTTATCGGAGGTTCTGGGGAGTTTCAGCTGGGAGCATCTTAGACACGCCTACTTAGGGAGTTCTGCAACATTTTAACACTAAATCTACCGAGCTGTACATGTTGCCTTATAAAAATAACAAGATTCAGTTTATTTGCACTTTGTTCGCGGTTCGTATAATAATATCTGCGCTACTAAATATATTTATTGAATCATTTGCCACGAAAGCATCTTTATCATTTCAATAACTGTGGAATAACGAATCTGGAACCGATCATTTGACCGGTGGTGGTAGGTTTGGTGTTAAGAAATTTGGCTAATTAACAATGTCCTAATGGATAAACGACGTGTTAAAATCGATTTGAAAAAAGTCCCCGCGATAGAGAAAGCATAAACGGATAAGTATTTCGAGAGTAGTGAACGTGGCCGGCATGATCGAGTGCCGTGGCAACGGGAATCGAATCAGTTGATTGACAATTCGATATATCTCGCCTCGATTCCGCGCTTCACCGTTCGAAATACAGATTGAAAGTTCCGGGAAGCGTATAGGAAGCGGAAGAGGACAGTGGAATTTTTCCGATGGTCTGTATTCGCTGTGTGTTAGCGGACGGATGACTCTCGAGCCGGTATCGATCGATCGGAGTTTCCTCTGCACGGAATATCGGGTGGATTCCGCAGATTTCGCAATGGTCACGTATCGAAGAATGGGCTAGATTAACTCTCCGACTCCGACTGAACGTTGATTTCTTTGATCCTTGTGTTTCGGTCGCGATCGACGACAGAATACGAAACGACCAGATGGTTTATGGCATCGGACGATTGTTTTTCCGGTACAGCATACGAACGCTGACGTTCACGTCCGGGACACTGTCGTACAGGTTTGTCGATTCAGTTCCGTTTTTTTCCACTTTGTAAGTTTGTCCGTGATTCTATTCGATCGTTTGTCTCTGCCGTTTTGTTTGTTTGCTGGTTTCTTGGTCTTTCTCGAAGATGGGAAAATTGAGGGCTATACACGCGCGTAATGGATACGGCAAGTCGATGATCGGTCGTCTTTCACTTTCAGAAAAAAGAACTGTTTTAGCCATGGTGAAAAGGTGCCGAGCCCGAGGAGACAAGAGCACACATCGTCATGTACCTACCTAATGTTACGAACTCTGTAATGATTATCGATTCTCATTATATTTTTGTACATAATTCGGGAGAATTACACGAGAATAAAGTGAACATAAAAGGAGCGAGTTGCCTTCAGCCATGAACACAGGGAAAATATCGGTGTCCGATTTATTTGATCGACATTACCCTACAGTAGTGCACGGTAGGAGCCCCTCCAAACTCCTGCTTCCCCCATCACGCCTTTCTCCCATGTAATCCAGTAGGTTAGAGCGAGAAAATGCCAAAAATCGAAGTTTCGCCATAAGATGACGCTGATGCCGATCACGTAGATTCCTAACCACCAACCAACTTTTCAACCAAATATTTTTCTTACGCAAAAATTAAAATGAGAATATATTTCAATCAAACTTATATATTTTTAATACTTTTCTTTTTAAGCCCAGAAGACTGATATCCAAACTTGTTCGTTCTGATATTTTATCCTGCCCATCTTGAGGGGTAGACTCGTTTTCAGAATTGCATGGGTGTGGGATATGCCTTCTCATTCCTCGATAATGTGAAGACAGGGTTTTTCTGTAGTGAAAAGCGCTTGATAAAAAATCAATCTAGGCCGCACTCGCCCTCAAAAGTCCTATTTTTTCATTTACGAGGCATAAATTGCATTATTCGGCAGCGTAATTTGAGTATGTTAATCATGAAAATACCCCGTTAATGGGGTATTCTGGTTTCCTTTTCATTTCTCGATAATGCAAAGATAATCCTCGTAAACGTAAAAATAGGTAATTTGGGGGAAACTGCGGCTTAGATTGACCCTTTATCTAGCACTTTTGACTATTGAAAAATTCTATCTTTGTATTATCGAGAAATGAGAAGTATAATAAATACGTCAACAATCCACGATTCTATTGATCGCAGCAGCAATTTTCTAGTTCAAAATTCCACATTTCCCGCGCATTCTCTGTTTCACCGACAGCTCTCTCAATCGATAAAATTCGAAATCGGTCAAGCCAGGTGGACTAAAATTTTGCAAATAGGTTTATCTTGCATTAAAAACATGTTTACCGAAGGGATTTTTAGCAACTCGAGAAAAATTTTCTAAAAAATTGCCTGCGTAACATTCGTATCGACTTATCGATCGATGTGTCGAGCAGTTTCCTCGAGACGGCATTGGCGTCGCTTCGATATGTCGAACATGGGCAACGAGTAAAAACCGTTTCGATATTGTCGTGGCTGAATTTCCCGTGGCAAACGTGTTTCATGACAGAAGCCGGTTCTCGTATGGTGTTGATAGTTCGGTGGCATGTCGGCGGCGTTCGATAACGATCATCGATCGTTGGTGGAGCACCGTTGACAGTGGGAAATTATGTCAGCTCAACGGTGACACACGAGCCGGCGGGAAGCAGACTTTATGGCAGTCCGTAAAGAAATCTATCGAGATTCAACGGGACACGTGAGTAGCTGGTTTCACGGTGAACCGCAGAGATTAATTCGATGTGTATACACGTCAATCCAAATCTTATCGTGTAAAATACAAAATTACCAGTGACTATAACAACTCGAAATTTCAATCATATCAAAAGCAAATCCATTTCGAAGATGTGCCGTCTACTCAAGAAATGGAATCCGTAAGAAGTCACGATATTGGTGTATGAAAAATATCACACTGAAATCTGAATATCACTGAATATCACTGAATTCTTTTGTTCATGATTTTGATTATTTTTGGACAATTTTTAAGCTTTTAATAACAATAACCTTTTCAAGAATGAATTTTCAATTTTTTATCAAATAAAAATGTAATGCTTCCTCGTTTTTCGTAAAATTTATGACAGGGCCATTCGCCCTGCATTCGATGTGTACATTCGTTATTGCTTCATTTTAATTCTGTACTCTGTGGGGGATTTTTAAGACTAAATTCCGCAGTGACGAGGTTAACACCTATATGATCGATGGCATCAAAACAGAATCATCTATCAACACGGGATTTTCCGAAATGTTTCCGTGACATGTTCGACCGTTCTTTTTCGCTGTTCAAAGCAGAAGCACCGGTCTTTCACGACTGTATACAATTCCGGCTGTTCATTCGCATGGTTTCCGTACTTACCACTGCCACCTCCTGATGATAAGAACACGTTCTTATCTCAATTATTTCCTCTCGAAGACGTAACCGTCTACCGGCTATCCAATGTGTCCCGCAATAGCGGCAAAGGGGTAAGAAAAACCAGCCAACCTTCGCGAGTGTACTTCTTCGGCTAGGAGACTTTGTTTTTGACAAACTAAGTTTAGAAACGCGTTCAATATCAACGCTCTGCTCGTTCATGACCTCTGGCTTCTTCTGGTAAATAGTGGGGTTAACGGGCTCCGAATATTTTTCGATACTTCTGCTTCGAAGAGGGAGTACATAGTAAGGAAATATTATTCCGGACCTACGAATTGGGCTTCTTGTATTAATAATTTATTTTTTGGTAGCTATATTCTCTTTTCGCACATTCCCAATTGATTTTTTGTTTCGTGATTGTCTGACAGTCCGGAATACTTAGGGCCTGAGGCCTCGAGAAACCATTATCATTCACATCGTCTTCTAACTTGTAGTTGCAGGTTTTGCAAATCAATTTCACACGCTAAGAATATTGGGAATAATTTTTTATTTATTTAGACACGCGTGAACGATATCGTTACTGCGAGGGAATACTCAATACACTTCTATAAACATATATGCACTTTCATTTTGAAAATTTATTAATCAGATAATGAATATAGCTACAATGACAAACACTGTGTTTTAATACATTACAAAGTTAATGAATTGGTAATTACTAGACTGCGGATTTTTATGCATTTATGAAGAAATTGGCTGGGTGATATAGAAAACAGTAAAAGATTTAAAAAATTCAAGAATGTTGTTATATTACTTTCAGTGTAACAAAGTTTTTAAGGTATGAAATCAATTTTTATGTTATACCTGCTTCCCACAATCAATGCAGCATATTTTTATTTTGCATAAAGATCCTCAGTCTAGTAATTACTTTTAAATAAGTGTTCGTTGTGTATATCTTTGTAGATACTTTATTTGCAAAAGGGTGAATTTTGAGTGCAAAACGGTTCTACAAGCCCCTGAAATTTAATCATGTAAACAATACATTGAATAACATCAATTTTTACGATAGATTCAATATGTGCTTGGATAAAAGAATGTATCCAATCAATTTCCATGTAATCAGCTTCATAATTTCGGCAACTGTAAACTGAAAAATATAAAACCACTCATTCGACCGGCAGCGGTAGATTTAGTGTTAAAAAGAAAGATCCGAGACGAATTTCAGCATAATACAGATCCGCCTAATTTCTGTTTCCAGAATCGTCCACAGAAATATCTCGACAGCCGAGCAGTTCGCGTTCTGGTGCGTGCGTGCGTGCGCGCGCGCGCGTCTTGTAGGAAGGAAGAGGAATCATCGCGGAAGCTCGAGCGTCTTCGGCGAGCCCCGCCCTGTATATATTTTTAACCGGGACCTATCCAAAGCTCGGCTTTCAAGTTTAGGCTCGTGTGCGCGGCATCCATCGACCAGCAGGAGATCAGGACCGGCTAGGAAGCAGGATCAAAGAAGGAGAGACGCGCAGGACACGTTCCAACGGCGCAACAAGTGAAAACAGAGCTCTAGAACACCGGCCACCCACGCATGCACAGCACACACGGTCAGTAACGTTTCGCATCGAAAGTCTGTGGCATCGATCAGCTGATCAATGTGCCGGCTATCGCGGACACGCGTGTTCGCGCGTTTGCCACGTGGGTACGCTGTTCTCGCGAACCTATGGCAACGATAGAACCAGGGATTCTATTCGACGTCTAAATCTAACCCACATCCGGTTAACCAAGGACGGTTACTGTAACCCGCTGTAACCCATACTAACATCGAGGGAACGCTCCTCAAATGCTAGAAAAAGCGGGTTACTATTAAATAGAGATTCAAGGAATCTAACCGAACACTAACGATCTCTTCAACACAACGTGCGAAATATGAATGGGAAACATTCATGTGGCTGTGACCCATAACAATAGAAAATCAAGAAACAATTCATCAATCTCTTTTCTTTTTCGTTCTTTACGTCTCGCGACAGTCATGAGGAGCTCTCTGCATTCCCCGTTTTTGCCAATCGGCTCTGCAACAACAATACCACGCATACTTTGACCGTTATTGCCTTATTATATTGCATTATTATCTATTACCGTTTCATATTTCACCCAACTAAGTTCTTCATAAATGCATAAAGATCCGCAGTCTACTTATTATAAAAGAAAGTGCGTGTGTGTATACATATATATATAGAGAGAGAGAGAAGTTTAAACTTTGTACTCAAAACCCGCTGTTAGTGTGGGTTACAGAGTTTCAAACCAATTCGGGTTTCGGTTACGATCCCTGTCCTCTTACGGAGGTCGCCGCGAGCCCCTTGACTAAGGCAACCCAACATGCAAGCTTGTCGAAACGGTTGCGGTCGCTCAGGCGCCTGATTAAACTTCCACGTTAGCCTGGAGCGAAAAAAACATTTACAATTTCGAAATCGAAAACGCCCCACGCGAGATAAGTAATAGTCGAATGTCCTAATGACAGTGAGTCCGAAGTTTGAAAATTTAGGGGAAATATCGAGATTTTGAAGAGTATCAAAATCGAAGTATTATACGTTTAAAATGAACATTTTCTTTCGAAGACATTGTTTCTCGTGTAGAGGTGGCATTGCTTCCGTTTGTTCATACATAACCTTATTTCAAGTCGCTAGCTCGTGGTATAGCTTGACAACTGACATTTCGGACGTCACTTTTCATCGCATCGATTATACAAAATCAAAGTATGCATATCCATCAGGTTTTGCTTGTGTGCTGTTTAAGGAGAGGATGTACCATCGGATTACTGAAATTACTTTTTTGCCAACTCAATAATTTGTTGCATTCATTATGATAATAGATTCAACTTAGAGACTGGAGGTTTTATCTTAATCGGTCACATTTGTATTTAATTGTACCAGAGAACTGTTAGCATAATCTGTTTCTTAGCAATAGTTTTAAAAAAAAATCTGAGCGTGTTACATGGTTGTCATTAAATTAAATTTCGTATATAGATTAAGTATGAAATGGTGGAATAAGGATATTATATTGCATTTACACATATTAATTGTTACTTACGAAATTCCACGTATCAATTAAAGTGGTTCGAGTAGTATTCTTATCGAAAACTATTAAGTGATCGTTTAAGGCTTATCGTTTTACTATCGCTAGAGTCTATTATGGTATTATGAAGTGCCTTTCGTTTACTTTACGATAGGTTGTTGTGTTATAATTGGCTGATACGACGACTTAGCATTGTGATTACAAAAACAAACATTCCGTTTCCTGAAAATTCTAGTTGCTGCCTTGTTAGTAGACTTTTTATTAGTACTGCCTTATTAGTAGAATCTTTGTGCATTTATAGCGAAATTGAATAGTCGAAATTGAGAATTGTTGAAAAATTTAAAAAAGATCTCGACACATGTGTCAACAAACTTCCAATGTTTAGAATCGATAGGTTCATTGGTTTTTCACAAAAAGAAATTACAAAGCCGATTTTCGACGTTTATCGTCATAGGAAATCGTCTCGAGCAAAATTTTAGCGAAGTTTGAAATCGATAGGTCGAACACATCCGTCCGAGCAAAATGTTCGAAGTCGACCAATATAAAAAACATTATTCAAGACAAATTAATGCGAAAATTAATGATGAACAAGTGGACGATACCAAGAAAGGACGCTTTCTTTCCCGATTATGCAAGCGGAGCACTTTGCACTTGTGTTTGATCTTTCGGAACGCGTAAATCGCTGTGTGAATCGATTACCGCCAGTGTAAGCGGAAGTGACCGAGTAATGTAGTAACGTCAGGTAGGAAAATTACAACAACGCAATTCGCATGTAACTGTGACGCGTTATGCGATCGTACGTCTGTAACAAGGACAATCGTTATGTCGGGGTCAGGAAAGAGCAGCCTTTAATGAACACGCACGATTGAATAGTGTTAATCTTTACCAATACTTCCAATAACATCGTCAACACCTCCTAGTCTAGTTTATCCGCGATTCGTCGAAGTAGTTTCGGCGACCGTGATCCTCCATTTAATTCCCAGACTCCATTGTTTTCCGTTCCTACTTCGAAAGTCAAATCGATTCGCCCAAACCATTGCACATTGCACATAAATATGTATTCCGAATAATTGTAGCTCGATCTACTTTTTATGGAAAAGAACCGCTTTCCGATACTCAATGCGTCAATTATTTATTAGCGGACCGCGGCTTTTTTATGGATTTATGAAGAAAGATTAAAAAACTCTAAGAACATTGCTAGCTTGTTTTTAGAAGAACCCCTTCTTCCTTGTACATTTTTATTTTGCATAAAAATCCAGTTTATTGATTAGTCGATCTTTATGCAAAATAAAAATGGCACTATAACGAACCGCGGATCGGGACAGGAATTCATTTTCTTTCTTAATATCGTTTTTATGGTTTCCAAGTACGGACCCCGATAGATGGCCACAAGCAGCGTGCGACGAGTAATAAGCGTAGAGTGTTAGCAACAATGTGGAAAGCAGCAATGCACGCGAAAGCATTGCAATTTGCAACTGGTTGCGAAGGTCGAGGACTCGGCGAGCGAAGTTGAAGATCGTTGCGAGACTCGCACACGCGTGTCGTAAATCGTTAGGAAAAGCCGAGGGAGGGAAAGTCGATACAGTCTAGAACGGTATTGACCAATTGACCGTTGACAATAGACGCTCGGTGAACGTGTCGACATTCGCCGAAAGTGGCACGGAATCCGAGCGTTCGATCCCGAAATTATGAAATCGCGTTCACGATCTCCTGATTTGACCGCCAACTAATTCTGGCGCCTAACGAATCCCCGGAATCAGATACACCAGTTTTGTTTTTACTTATTGTTTCATTAGCTGTGAAACTTCGACGACATGGTTAGTCAATGGGGTGATGACTAAGCCGGCAGCTTTTCTTCGCTGTTCACCACTAGAAGGAGGCGTCACTCTGTCACTTCTACGGATCAATGCTATTCTTCCTATCTTCTTCTAGTTTCGTTGTTTTCTGTCATGTTCCGCGATCCTTGCGGAAACTCTGTTCTTGGAAGCTTCTAGCTAGTGCAATTATGCATTTCTCTGTGCTAATCTGAGCCTGTTAGGGCTTTCCTGAGAATGTGAAGGATTTTGTTCTAGTATCCTCTCTGCCTTGTTTCAGAACTTGCTGCCTTGTTGGATACTTGCGATAGGGCTTCGCCTAAACTGTGCCACCGTTGGCTTTCGCTGAAACTGTTGGCCAATCTTAGTAGGGATTTTGCTGAAACTATTGGTCATGCTTAGTAGGGCTTATGTTGAAACTGTTGGTCATTCTTAATACGGCTTTCGCTGAATGTGAAGGATTTGATTCTGGTATCTTCTCTGCCTTCTTTCAGAACTTGCTGCCTTGTTGGACACTCGTGATAGGTATTCGCCTAAACTGTGGCGCTGTTGGCCAATCTCACTAGAGCTTTCGCCGCTACTGTACGCCAGTCTTATTCTTCCTAGGGCTCTCGTCGAGGACATAAATTTCTGGTGTTATTTATGATCTCCCCATGTACAGGAAGGAAGATTCTATTTTCTGCCGGCGCAATGTTCCTGAATCAACTTTTCTATAAATCTTCTGCGTCGTCACGTGTGTAAATGCTTAATTTATTATTACAGTGCATTTTTATGATCCCGACCGCGACAGTCGGCAGATAATAATTCAGACAGATGGAGTAGATGATTAATTTTTTTCTAGGATTTATATTATCCAATCATCTCCTGCAAGTAAACAATACTAATGCAAAACATGGACGATATTGCGCAACTTCGGCCCGCTGACGTAGGTAACTCGTGTCTTAACATGAACTCGGACTGGTGCCTCGAACGCTTTTTTACCGAGTTCGATTCTTAATTATTTGAATAAGCCGTATAACGTAGAGCGAGTCTTCATTAGTTTATCGATGACGGTATCTATTATTATTAGAAAGCGGATTTCTGGATTCTAACAGATTGGAGATAATTAAACCGCGGATAAAAATTGTCATATATTCAAATTCAAATAGTTGCATCTTCTAACTGCGCAATCATGTTCATGGACGATTCCATGGAAATTCCATGACGCAACTTGCGGAATGTCCATAAACATGAGGCAGACCGGGACATTTAAAATAAGCGTGGTAAAATCCGTCAACAATTGTCAGTATTTCCTGAATTCTGATCTGACCCGGTCTCACGACCCTAATAGCGTAACACCGCACATCATTAATCCATACATGATCAGATTGCTACATAATAGGGACATTAAAGGTTATAAGTAACGACCTTGATACAGCGCAGAGCATGCGCACATTCGGTTATAATTTAACAGGAAAAAAATTACTCGATTATTCATACCGATTTCTTCTTACTCTTCTTCATTATGCATTTAATTGCTACACGTTCGAGCATTTTAAAGTGTAACTCATTTACAAATTAAATTATACCATACATACATATATATATATATATATATATATATATACATATGTATACCTTGTGAATAACTATTATTAATTTCATTAGAATTCACGAGATGTAGCAGGGTTAAGAGGTTTATACATTCGTGACATTTGTACTAGATTTTCCGCTACTTCGATTTTTACAACAAAAAAGACACCTGCAAAAAGACAGATTTCCATTAAAGCTCCGTTGCAACGCCGCGGCAAAACACTCTTTCTGACTCCTTTCAATTGTCTTTAGAAACAATTCAAACAATTTTTATCGGAGCTTCCAGGAGGATTGTAGCGTAGCACCTAATCCTTCCACTGTTCCATCAAAAAATCTAAAAAAATTCTGTAACCTTCAGTTACTCGCACTCCGCTTTCTACGGAACTGTTTACGTAGAACTTTACATGACTCCAACATAAATAAATTTGTATTCACAGTATTCAGTAAAATACGTACTGTACTGCAAAGCTTTTGTAGGTATTAAATGTTAGAGGCACCAACACCGACGTATCTAACATTTAATACCTACACTTTCAAAGTCTTAAAAATTGTTGGGTTCCACTTTCCCAAAGGTCGAGGTCTTATGAAGAGAACTGCGTTTAGAATACTCCTGTAAAATGAACCGTTAAATAAATCTGAGCAAATCTGAGGGTTTATGCTATAGTATTCATTTTATGTATAGTGATCGATTCGTAGAGGACAGAGAACGCACCGAGCAGAAGCGTCCAGGGAGATTAGCCAAATCGGCGTCGATCGATCGGGCGGGTAATTTCACGTGGTAAAGTAATAGTTAGGCGGTTTCAGCCTCGTCGTCGTAACTCGAAAAATGATAGTTTGCTCGACTCGATGTCTAGGTGTTCGTCGTCGATTACGTTCGAATAGTTTGCGAGAACGAAATAAAGAAAAAGAGAGAGAGAGAGAGAGAAAGAAAGAAAGAAAGAGATTTCTGATCGACTAGCAAAGAGAAAGTTTCGGCGTCGACGAGAATTACACACCGTCCGAATGATTGTTTCACCGTGCAAATAGTCATCGGCAAGCGGTTCATCCGCGCACTATCATCGAACAATAATTGGATGTTTCTACGACTAGTCGATCGGCGAATACAACGTTCCCGAAACCTTATGACTGTTGACAAGCCTCGATTTATAATCACTTTGTTCGCAATCCTTTAAAAGGCGGTGTTCTCCTTCTCAGAAATTCGTTCTAGACCGCTGTCTCCCTCAACAGTCCTACTTTTATAATTCTATGACCAGACCGTGGATCTTTATGCAAGATAAAAAGTGTCTAAGGGAGAACACTTTTTGAAGTCTTGTCATAAAAAAAAAAATTGGTAGGCAATTTTGTGAAAATTGGAATTGGTAGATTGATTAGTTAATACCATGATTAGAACGGACACGATAATCCTGCTAGCGTGACGATGATCTTGAAAGTTCTGTTTGTCCGCGGCAAGTTGATTAAACATTATTCAATTGTTAACAAACCGAGGATACGGAATTTACCATCGTTCACACAGACGGCTGACGTAAGTACCGTTGTGTTTGACATTGTTCAGCGTACAAACACTGTCCACTTAGCATGACGCGAGCTTTTTTCTGTTTCCGAAGTAAATCATCTACGTCTTAACAGGGTTTATTAAAAAGAAACAATCGGTTCACAGCCTCGCCAACTTGCACTGGCCTTTTTTGTCTATTGAAAACGAGATGCAACAGCCTTCTGCGGTAATATTGACCTTTCTTTTTTTATTATTGTTGGCAACGCAGGATGTTAACACTGCGAGCCTTGACCGATACTAACTGACACCTGTTCTTATAAAAGGTGTTCGTTTAAGCCCGACAGAACTTGAAATTGTAAAAGATAACGCAAAAAATTTAATTTTGATGAAATCGTTTTATTTATTCGAAAGATCAATGCATGGAAAATTATCTAAAATCACAATATTGAAAGAAGCCCCATCTAAAGCACCACAGAAGCACCAGCTAAAAGAAGATCCATTATTATTTTGGCGTGAAAATTCAATGATGTACCCCATTTTATACTGTCTGGAAATACTGTCTGGACTATTTGGATAGTGTTTGTCTTTCTCAACAAAGTTCGACACCTCAAACTTGGCACAACTTCAATATTGAATGAGCGTTTTGAGCGAGTCACAGCTAGATGAAATTTCTTTCGAATTTTTTGATCGGCCATTACTGGAGTGTTGCTTAACACCGAGTTAGGGGAGGAGTTAGGCGCAATGGTCGAGCATACTGAATCGCGTCGATCGTGATTCATGAGCGCGGGCGCGATCCATTAAAAAAGCCCGAACAGAGAGCAAAGCCGAAGAGGATCACGTTTCCAGCGTTGTTGCACAACAAATCGGCGATCACGCCCGATTTTTCTGACGTTGTGCCCGGTGGCCCGTTGCCCCGAACTCGCCTAGCGGGCCAACAACTGGGCCAAGGGCAAATTCTTCGTGTAAACCCGCCTCCGTGCCACCTTTCCTCCTGCCTCCACACTCCACACCAGTTCTTGCTGGATCCGACACTGAATCGATCACCATCGGTTTCGATCGCTCGCATTTACTATCACTTTTCACCATTCCGCCATTCCTGCTGGCCAACCAACAAAGTTGTTTCTCGATCGTTACGATCTCAACGTTCTCTACATTCCGATTTGCAATTTTTCTGTCCCTTCTTTGATTTTGATCTTCAGCTCGTTCTTACATCGCTCTTATCGTTTCTCGATTCTTATTGTAATTCTTCAGCTAAACTACTCTCAGGAATTTATAAACATTTTTGATCCCTGGAGATATTTACGTTCAAACAATCCTCTCTCGATGCAGTTGTTGTTTCATTTTCAATTTTTGTTTTACTCCTTACGAATCTTTTAATATGTGCCTTGTCGATTTCCCTGCACACAGTTCCAAGAAAACCGATTCAGGCAAACAGTTATCCTCACGCACTGTTACCAACATTTTTTATTTTATTTGGACGCCACTTGCATCGACTTCTTCGAATTCGCTTCACTTCGCGAATTCTTATTCCACGTGTCCGATTTATAGTGATTAGCACGTGCCACCGCGCTTGACGCGACCGCGACGTCTCTCAATTAACCGCACTTCCGACTTCTCATTGTTTGTCGTCTTTATTATCCAATCCACTCTTGAGACGAATCCAGCAGAGCAAAAGCCAACCCGAGGACACTGTGAACGTGTTAATCGAAAAATTGACACAATTGTAGATCCATTTATAAATTTAAATTTTCAATTTTGCGCCGCCTCCGAAAAGATTGTATTGTATTTAAGTTCATGCGTGTTCACATAAATTAAATGGAAATTATTTCATACTTTTTACTGCATCTTTTAGTGCGTTTTTTCGAAGCCGGTTTAATTTTTTATCTGCATCGATCAAATT
Source organism: Lasioglossum malachurum (assembly GCA_028455605.1). Classification (NCBI taxonomy): domain Eukaryota; kingdom Metazoa; phylum Arthropoda; class Insecta; order Hymenoptera; family Halictidae; genus Lasioglossum; species Lasioglossum malachurum. The sequence goes on along the minus strand of CM052311.1, from coordinate 25,960,964 downwards.
AGATAAACATGGTTAATTAAGTGAACGTCGCTTAACAGTGAACGGTGGGGAGGTAATCCGTGAATATCGATGTAAAGTCAATCTACTACTTACAAATGCTTTACTTACAATCGCATTTGTTCGTTACGTGAGAACTGATCTAACACCGAACTCACCGCATCACCTTTGATTAAGAGGTCAGGGGATGGCGACCCCGATGCTTATTCACATTCTATGAATAATAATCACTGGACACTGAGCCCTAGTTCAGACACGGCGGAAACCGCGCGATTTTTGTTTTCGATTGTTCGACCGCGCGGATGCGTGTGAACGAATACGTAAACGCTAATGTAAATAAGGTCCGCGCGGTCGAAAACGCGCGGATTCCGCTATGTCTGAACGGGGTCTAAATCTAACATGCGCCAACAGGTGGAACACGCGAACAACAAATTAGTATTTTCCAAAATGAACCGAGCCGTTTACATTGACGACTAATTTCTTTTAGGTTCTGAGAAAATCTGAAAGAATTCTGGAACACGTGCTGAACGTCCAATGTTTGAAGCATTAATGGGATAAAATAAATATTCTTCTCGTGCAACATGATGTTTTCAGTATGTTCATCTTCGAACAAGATGGGACTTCGCAGGGTTAATGGACCCCGTGGCACTGTGACCAGAATTTGTCTACATACACGTCTATTTGCATGATTCCGCACGCGACCTTGAACTTATCACAGCCCCCGAGTTCGCATGATCGTGTTGCGGACACGCGACACCGTCACTCCGTCAGCATTGCTCTGTCGCAATGATCGCTTTCGGAGTGTCCGGCACCCGTCATCCAACGATCCTACACCGAGTTCCCAGTGTGTACTTACCTTTAGCTTTCGGCGTATTTACAGTGGGCTCGAGAAGTTTTGGCACGGTCGCCTCTCGTCTTCTGGAACAACCTTAAACAACCGGGTGACACTATGCCAAATATACTCTTCGGCGGCTTTGGTAATTTAAGTATGGTGCCCCTGGCCGTTGAATTAGAAAAATCCTCGTTATTCCCGCTTAACACTAAACCTACCATCACCGGTCAGAATGACCGGTTCCAGATTTTTTATTTTACGATTATTGATATAATAAAAATAATTTCCTAAGAAATTATTGTATAGATACCTTTAGTGGGGAGCACATATTACAATAGGAGCTGCACAAAATCTAAATAAAATCAATAGTTCTATCAATCAATCAATAAAGTTCAATCAATCCTTGCTCAATTCATTGCTGACTCTTACTGTTTCTTGCACTTGACGGACACAATTTTTATGTTGCATAAAGAGCCGCAATCGAATCATTAACGAACAATCCAAAAGCATCTCGGAGAATTTTATAAGGTCGAAGCAATTTGTTTAACGCGTCCGACACTGCAAAGCTTAAATTGTTTACTTAAACTGCTTCTTTATATTTGTTACTTCATAAAATTTGCATTCTATAATTAGAAATTTCATATGCAACAACTCGATGAGGTTCCAATCGAAAAATTATTCTTTTTTTTCGGCGCGGCGATGATGAGGCTTCAGCCTCGTTTGGACCGTTGGTTATTACCAACGATCACATATTGACATAGTGACTCACCTCGTTTGTCCACGGAAGCTCCGCACGGATCTGTTTGATGGGATCGCGTTTAAAATTGCAGATTTCCACTCGGTCTCTCAATTAGGAAACATTTTTCTTGAGCGTTTGTCGAAAAATTTGTAATGTCATCGGTTCAAGTGATTTATACACGATTGTCCAAACGTTTGTGCGAAACGTTGGTTGTACAGCCTGAAGGGTGTGACAATGAAGTAAAAAAAGAAGAAGAAGAAGAAGAACGTTCCACAGAGGATGCTCTACCGCGCAGATATAATAGCGCTGAAAGCTGCGTTTGCATCGAACGTGACGCGACCGGCGAACGAGAAATTACGTCACCGGCCGAAAGCGTTTCGCGCGTTGCGAAAGTGTCGTGTACACACGCTGGATTTGGCGATCGGTCAAAACCGCATCGGACATTTTTCAGCGATATCGAGAGTAGCCTAAATGCTGGACTGCGTGCATACTCGGTTCTCGGCGATCTTCAGAAAACCAGATCGCGATGCTCTCCTCTTGTTCTATTGCAATATGCAATCAAGTTACACACAACGGTAAATATACCGGGTATTTCATCTAACTTGACCACCTTGAATATCTTTGTTGTTTTTAAAGATACGTCAAATGTCTGAAGGACAAAGTTGAATGGTAAAATGGGGCTCATACGATAAAAACAAAAATTCTGTTTTAATGTAAATTTTTTTTAGAGATATGAAGGTCACCTTCATTTTTTTTTAATGGAATCAGGTATTTTTTAATAAAAAAGTACTAACTTTTCGACATACATAGGTTAGTACTTTTTTATAACGAATGCCCAGCTGTATTGATTGATGTATTCAAATATACCTCATTCCATTTAAAAAAATGAAGTTGACCTTGGCATGACCTTGAAAACATGATGAAAATTTAAAATGGATATGACTGCTGCATCAGTCCCTCCTTGACATTTAAACTTTCTATTTGAAATATTTTTTCTCTGGAATTTAATTTCCGAGATATTCCGGGTGGCCAGGATAAATGCCCTACCCTGTATAAAATGAACAGTAGATTTACGGGACCCGTTAAAATAACTGTAAATGTTTAATGTATGATTAGTACGACTGCATTCGTGGAGATCTATTCAATAGATTCATTTTTTCGCGTTCCAATCTCCTTTCCTCGAACTGCGAGACACCGCTTCTCGATCGCTGGATAAATTCCGTCGATCGGATTTTTCGCGGCGGTAGACCACGAAATTAATTTGCTGGCGCGTTTAGCTGGTGGCCCGGTGCTGGTTGCGGTAACAACCGATTTCGCAAGCCGGTCTGTGTATAACATATGCGAGGTGTTGGTATCGGTATGAGTATCGAATCGGGTGAACCGGCCAGTGTCGAAACCCGGAGCGAGTGGATTTTCGGTGAAAAAAATCGACCGGTAAATCACTATGAAAAGTTCGCGTGTAGATTAGGTGAACGGAGATACGCTGGGAACCTCGATACCGATTCGATAGATTCCAAGCCAATTCTTATTAATGTCAAAGTGCACGTTTCAAAACGATGTTTTGTCTATTCGATTTTTTGCGACCTTACACGTTTTGTAATAATTTTTCGTAAACACCGGAAATGTTTCGCGAATGTACGCAAAATGAGACCGCGTAAACAAAGGCGCCATTTAACGAGGTGCGCAAAAAGCACCGCGCGAAATCGAGAAATGAGTATGTATAATCAGGTTGATATAGGAACACTTTTTGCGCACAGTGGCGCACAGTGGTAAATGTTTCGATTTTAGGTGGAGAAAATAATTTTTCTCAATTAGTGTCAAACATATTCAATTGAGAAAATATATTGTATTATATTATTAGACATACTGAACCAAATAATTATAACAAATATATCTCATTATTTCCATTTTTTATCCATTAAGGACTAGTTGAATGTTCCGAAATTGAGGTATATGTCAATGACTAATTTCACTAATTTTTGTGTTGTGCATTGAAAAATGGAAATTACGAACATATGACACTAATTTATATTTCCTGGTTTTAGTTTAAAACTACAAGGAGGAAGTAAATAAAATGAACCATAATCGAAAGCTTCTTTTTTTATGAATGAGTAAATAAAGTAGGGTTGTACTTCGACTCAAGCATACTTAAGCTGCAATCTTTTTGTATATTTTATCTATATGAATTACTTAACAATGTCGAAGAAAAATTAGCTGCTACAACCTGCTACTTAGTGACAAATTATTATATTTAAATGGGGCTGTGATGAGACCTCTGGGTATGTAAAATGTAATTAAGTTACCGTATAATTACAATTTTAAAAAAGTAATAATATTAAAGTCATTTTCTTATATTCACAGACTTTACCTTCTATAAGATAGAAGTATAAAAATATAAGAAAAACATACGTTTGTTATAATTTTTATCTTCAATTCCATCATAACAAAAAAATAAATATCATAATTGTAATTATCAAGTGTATCTCAAGAGGATATAAATTATTCAAAAATAATTTTGTCCACCTAAAATCGAAACATTTACCGCTGTGCGGCGTCCTCCCGGTTACGGCTATAGTTTGGAACCGATGGAATTATAAGTTTGATAAATAGATCCCGGACGATCGTTGACGATGAGAGAAATTATGTGGTTCGGTGGAGAACGATTCGTTTGGTCTTTCTTGAATCGCGAAATGCGGTGAAAGGATTAGCATTAATTAAGTTGTCATGTGGGTCAGGCGCGTTTCATTTCCATTAATTTTTATTCGATTTTGCGTGGACGTTCATTCCACGTTTTTGTCAAGGAATTGGTAGGAGGAGCTAAAGGAAAATTGTGGGCGTGGTCTAATCAGAACTAAGGAAGAACTCGAATGAAAAATAGAAAGAGCCTGCTGAGAATTGTCGGAGGAGCTATTATAATTGAAGAGAAACAGTAAGACTAACCCAATGAGAAATGTGGGCGGGGCCACTGAAATAAGTGGGCGTGGACAATGTAAATAAAATCTAAAACTAACCAAAAAACGAAATCATAAGAAATCGACTGCCCAGTACTGAAGCTATGACCAGAAAGAACGATTTCTTGCGTCAACCGAAAAATTACTCACGCCCACTGTCTTCCCGGAACAAAAATCCCATCGATCACCTCGGAAGTCGGGCAGAAGTCCGAACCGTTCTTCCTGTAGGTTATTGCTCGAGGCAAGGTAATCTTCGAGAATATGAGTCGCCCGTCGTACTATACATCTCTCTCTCGAAAAAACAATCTCTTGATCGCCTCTTGACCGTCGATCGGACGGTCCGTAAACGTTTTTGAATTCCCAGAAAGACGATCTCCTCGCTCTCCCACGTTCATTTCTTCGCTGTCATAACGCAGAGATAATTTATGCTTCCGTCGGAGTTCCGCACGGTGACGCTGCAACTCTCATCGAATCTCTTTACTTACATTATTCGCGCGGATGTGTTACATAAAGACGAATAGAAAATCAATGCGAATGGATTATAATTGAATTACGGCCGACCTCTAAACATTCGAGAAAATGGGACTCGAAGAAGAAACGAGACCGTGAGTCTGCAAAATTTTGATGATTTATAACGAGAATATTTCGTGTTATCATACTTCGAAATTCGGCAATTTATTTCAACGAAAAAACATTTCTAGAGTGAGATAGAAAAGCTTCGGGTGCAAAGGGTATTCGCAGGAATTGATTCACAAAGGTTACATTTCCGGTGATGGAAACGGATTATCGTCACCGCTTATGTAAGAAAACAATCGATATTATTTTTCCGCGGTCGGCACGTAACGCATTCAAACTTTTCCGAGCGTTTTTCTCCGGGACGACTGGTAATCGCCACCATCATTCACTTTTTACGGTAGTGTTCGATGATCGACGCATGTCACTCGCTATAAAACGATCGGCAATTACCAGCTACCCTTTTTTATAGCACACGGTGTTTGTCCGAAGAGACTCGCGGTGCGTTAGAACCACGGCTCGAAAATTCCAGACGATCCTCCGCAAACATTTCTTACGAAGAAATGTTAGAAATGTTATGTTTTCCGGTACCCGAAGTCGAAATCTCGGTAACAGTTTTGAAGACTTCGTGTCACCTTCGAGAATACAGAACAAAAAGAACAATAGGTTTCCTCTGGAAATTTCAATTGTAATCTC